>VDFB02385945.1:0-15604 GCA_007258455.2 Sequoia sempervirens | reverse complement strand
CTAGTTACCTTCAATTTTACAAAAACAATTTCATTTGTCAAAATTTATTTAGCAATTAGCATTCAAGATATCTTCGTATTTAGATTTAGTATTTCAAATTTTGCTATGTTATAATTTTACTAATTAGTAATTTGAGTAATTTCCTATAGTTTCATTTGAAATGTAATTCTTATACTGTTATACTGTTATACATCCTTTCAAAACTAGTTTTTCAAGTACTATAAGTATATTTATAACTATATCAGCACCACCACCCCACCACCCCGCTGCCGCTGTCCCCCCGCCGTCCCCAAACTTAGACCCTTTGTCCCCCTGTCTCCGAAACGCGTTTCCGCGTCCCCCCGTTTCCCCGTCCCCCAGGTCCGTGGAACACTGATATAAAATCATATTTTAATTTTTATCTCTCAGACTAAAGGAAGCATGATCAACTCAACCAGATATTTTGACCCAAACCTACGATGTGGGTTTTATCAGATTGTTTTTATTTGTGGCAAATCCTACAGTGGAGAAACGGAGAGATCTTTAAACAAAATAGGAGCAAAGCTCAAATGTTTATCATGGTTGCTTGAAGAACCCTGAACTAGCCAGACTTGTACAAGTTACTGCACATAATTTATACTTGGAAAACACAAGAATTTTGTTAAGAGATGAACATTACTTGGGAGACAGGCAATTGACATTGATATACATCAAAACAACATCAATAGAGATGAATCGGAAACTAAGTGTTTCATTTGATCAAAAGTCATTAATTAATTGTTACGATTATTATTTAATGCTATATTTACATTTATTTAATATTGTCATCTAGCATTAATTAATAATTAGTATTAACAATAAAACATGGTAGTTTTCTGAAGGGAAAAATGATAATAAAAGACAATCTTTCTTTTCTTTTCTTTTCTTTTTTTTTTTTTTAAAAAAGGAGGGTAAAAACTTTATTAAATCAGAATAGCATTACAAAGTCAGAAGAAAGAAGCCACAAGGGGCCCAACAAAACAAGAATTAATTCACACCCAAGAAGCATCTCATATCCTCCGCAACCCACTCCTCAAGATCAGGGGCCATGTCATTAGGAAGATTGCCCCAACCATCCACATACCAAGAATCTGTCTTCTCCGACGCCCATCTAGCCAAACCATCAGCCACCCTATTCCACTCCCGCGGAATATGGCGAAAAACAATGGACTCCAGAGAAGAGCACATAGAAATAATCTGCTTGACAACCACAACAAGCTGCCAATTCATATCCTCCAACTGCTGCTTATTCAACATATCAATAACCACCTGAGAATCAGACTCACAAACAATCCGCCGCCACCCAAGGCCAACCGCCCGCTCAATCGCCATAAGGATAGCACTAGCCTCCATAAGATTATTGGTATGCAAACCACGATACATGGAAAAGAAAAACACCACCACTCCCAAGTTGTCTCTACCAATACCACCAACTCCTGCATGCCCAGGATTACCCCTAGAAGACCCATCCGTATTGATTTTTAGCTCCCCAAGAGCAGGTGGACACCAGGAGCCATCGCGAACCACCCTCTCACGCCCACATCTACGATGCACACTGCCCAAATTTCTCCTATCCCCAGCAACAAGACCCAGGGAATTAACAACACCCAAGTCCCCAGGATCAACTGGCACCGACAAATCACACTTTGCAAACAAAGACTCCTGCAAAGCCCCAAGAATCCGCCTCCAAATTTGCTCAAAGACCAATTTTTTATCCAAGAAAATCCGTCTGTTGCGTTCCAACCAGAGATGCCAAACAATCAAACTAGGACCAATGCTCCAAGCAATTTTCAGAAAAGAGGTTTTGGCAGGGGATGATCCCTGTCTCCTCCAAAAATCATCCAAGGCAGAGACATGGCAACACGGTAAACTCCAGAGATTCCACCAGTGATGCCAGATATTCTTAGCAAAGGAACACTGAAAAAAGAGATGTGAGAGGCATTCTTCATGCTGACCACACAAAACACACATGGAAGGGCCTTGGAACCCCCGTTTCCAAAGATTGTCCCAAGTAAGACACTTACCTTGGACAACAAGCCAAGAGAAAAAATTACACTTAGGCCAAGCAAATTTATTCCAAACATGCTTCCACCAAGGAACCTCAGAGCTCCCAAAGGCCTGTTTATCCAAAACCTCATAACCAGAGGCAACCGAAAATTTACCTCGCAAATCAAGACCCCAAGCAAGAACATCCCTCTCAAGAAGAGAGTTGCAGGTGCGATCTGCAAGAATTTTAGCAAGCATTTGACGATCCTCCAAAGCCCCACCAGGAGGCCAATCTTGAGGATCCTTCCACCTGGATATAGTAATCTGACTCAAGGAATGTTGAGATTTGAAGTCAGCCACATGACACCAACCCGCCTCCTCAAAAATCTGGCACAAGTCCTGAAGTTGGGGATGAGAAGACAAAATAGGGGGATGACCATCCCAAGAGTCATGCCAGAAGAGAGCTTCCTGACCCCCATTACAAATCCAAAAAAGGCCCTGTTTCACAAGCTTGGCACCCCGTTTGAGGGTACTCCAGATCATAGAACCTTTCCCCTCCAGACTGAATCTTACAACCTCCGCGCTTTCCACCGCACCCAAATATTTGAGGGTAAGAATTTTAGCCCACCACATATGCTGTTGAGAACACCAACGCCAATACAGCTTAGCAGCCAAGGCCTGCCCATTCAAATCAGTTCGTCGTAAACCAAGACCCCCTTCATGCTTCGGCCTACAAACAACATCCCATTTCACCAAGCTCCACTTTCTATGAAGGAGATTACCAGACCACAGGAATTGACGAGACAGTCTCTCGAAATCTTGGATAAAACTTGAAGGAGCAGAAAGAACAAAGCACTTATAAAGAGGGAGAGCCTGGATCACGGACTTAAGAAGAGTCACTCTACCAGCTGAGGAAAGCCACCTACAAGTCCAATGGCTGACCAAACTTTGAAACTTGTCAAGGGTCTCTTGCCAAAACCTTTTTGGGAGAGAACGAATGGCAAGAGGGATTCCAAGATAGAGAAAAGGAAGTGAACCGATCTGGAAACGAAGAATACCTGCTAATCTCCTTTGGATACTCTTAGGAGTATGAAAGAAGTAAATGAGAGACTTACCCTCATTAATGTGCTGCCCAGAGGCCGCCAAGTAGCTATCCAAAACATTGCGCCAGTTCAAAGCCTCCTCAACCCTTGCCCTACCCATCAAGGCAGTATCATCAACAAACTGAAGATGAGTCTGAGGAGGAAGATCATTTCCCCAATTCCAACCCTGAATCAAGCCACTTGCAACCTGAGCACGAATAAGCCTTCCCAATCCCTCCGCAAGAAGGATGAATAAGTAGGGCGACAAAGGATCTCCTTGTCTGAGGCCTCTAGAAGCACCAAACAACTCAGTGGGCTCACCATTGAGAAGCACTGAGAAGGAGGAAGAAGTAACACAACTCCTAACCCAATCAATCCAATCACTAGCAAAGCCAAAAGCTCCAAGAATCTTGAATAGAAAGCTCCATTTAACGCGATCATATGCTTTTGCCATGTCCAACTTGATAAACATAGATTTTTCTTTTGAGGATTCCATAGAATGGATGGTCTCTGCTGCAATCACAACACCATCCATGATCTGTCTGCCAGCAACAAAGCCCCCCTGCTCCTCAGATATTAACCCACCAAGCCAAGGTTTCAGCCTTTCAGCAATCAACTTAGTAATAATCTTATAAACAACATTACATAATGCAATAGGCCGAAAAAGATCCAAAGAATTAGCCCCCTCCTTCTTTGGAATGAGAGCTAAAAAAGTTGCATTCAGAGACTTCAACATTTGTTTATTCATGAAAGATTCCTTAACAACCTCTAAGAGGTCCAACTTAACCACCTCCCAAAACTCTTGAAAAAACTCAATAGGGAATCCATCAGGCCCCAAAGCTTTACCTTTCTTCATATGAAACACAACGTTCTCAAGCTCCAACAAGGTAATAGGAGAAAGCAGTGATTCATTCATTTCATTAGACACTAGCTGCGGGATACAATTCAAAATCCTTGTTTCAGCCTCCTCAGCTGGAGGCGAATCTTCAGAAAATAACGAAGAGAAATATCTTATGCATTCCGCAGAGATAGAAGCAGAAGAGGACAAAATTTCCCCATTAGACAACACAAGAGAAGAAATAACATTACCTTGCCTCCGGTCTTTAACTGAGTTGTGGAAAAAAGAAGTATTCCTATCACCAGCCTGAAGCCATTCAATACGAGACTTTTGTTTCCAAAAAATTTCTTCTCTTAACTCCCATTCCTCTACTGCTTTTGTTGCAGCAATCTCTGACAAACTCAACTCTTCAGTTAGGCCTTGATCACGAATCTGCCTGGTGATTAAGTCCAAATTATCCTGAGCCTTTTGTTTTTCATGAAACAAATTACCAAAATGTTGCCTATTCCATCTTTTCAACTTGTATTTGACGTATTGTAACCTCTTTGAGAATGAATACATAGCAGTGCCATAAGCTGGCTTCCCAAGATCCCACCAGCCAGAAATCATATCATGAAGAGACTCATCCCGGAGCCACATAAGTTGGAACTTGAAAGTCTGTCTAACACATCGTTGAGGCACAACAACCACAAGCTTAACAGGCCAATGGTCGGAGCCACGACAATCCAATATTTCAGAACTAATCATCCACCTGTCCCCCATCCAAAAACTAGACACCAAAAATCTATCTAGTCTTTTAGAGATAGCAGCATCTCCAGTTCTCCTATTATTCCATGTGAAGACTCCATTAGTTGGTTTGACATCAACTAACCTCAAAAGAGCCATATTATCCTGCAAGAGCCTAGAGGAAGGCTCCAAATGAGCACTACCTCCTCTCTTCTCTTCTAAAGAAATGACAGCATTAAAATCGCTAGCCAGGATCCCAGGCAGGTAAGGATCCAAATACCTCACATGTCTAACATGATCCCACAGTTGTGCTTTACCTTGGAAATCAGTCAGAGCATAAATATTAGAGAGAATAACTTTCTCCCCTGACTCTAAATGAGAAGCAACACAAGAAATCGAGCCCTTACAAGAGATCCACCAAAGAGGATTAACTTTTCGGGGATCCCAGAAACAAGCCACTCCACTAGAATTACCAAAAGCACCCACACATTGACATTGGCCACGACCCCAAATCTTAGGAGCCACACTTAACAAACTATCCACTGATAACTTAGTTTCCTGCAAGAAAATCACATCCGGAGAATGAATGCGAATCAAATCTCGAATAGCCTTTTGTCGAGGGATGCTATTCATACCCCTCACATTCCAAGAAAGAACTATCATCGTTGGGGTTGGGAAAAGTGAGCATCAATAGTCTTCACCGAACCAGCCTCAACCAATGTCTCACCAACAAGCTTCACCTTTTCTTGGTCCTTTTTGCGGCCAACCTTCACTGATTTCTCTGGAATCCCTTTCTTAAAATATTTTTGTTGCACACCCAAGATAGAAGAAGGTTTAAGCTTACCTAAATCAGGGCTATCCCGAGCCTCCGAGTAGACCTTACCAGCACCAGAGGGGCCACCAGAATCACCAACCACCCCATCCCCCTCACCCATAGCTAGGGCGGAAGGAGCTAGACCGAGCCCCATCAGAGGATCCTGGGCACCAAGCTGATCCACACCAGGGACCACCAAAGGCTGTACCTCAACCGACTCTTTAGAACCACAACCATCCGCCATTTGCATGTCAGCTGTAAACCCTTCCTCCTGAACTAACCCATCCAAAGCCTCAAATTTATTGAAAGTTTCCCCATCCTGTCTATCTTGAAAAGGCCTCTTTTGGCCTTGACCTCGATTGCGAGGTTTAACAGGAACAAAACCTTCTTTATCCATGTCCAAACCCTGCTCTGGAACCTTACCCTTTTCCACCCTCGTATTAGGTTGGGTATCTGCATTAATTTTACCTCCTGTACTAAAAGCCCGAGGACACCTCCGCAACAGGTGTCCATATTCATGACATAGCCGACACCGAAAAGGCAACATTTCATAATCCAATGGCTGGGTCCAAGAATTAGAGCCAACAGTCAAATCAATAGAATCAGGCAGAGGCTGACTTAGATCAATCTTGACACAAACCCTCGCATAAGTAAAGATTCTCTTATCCAAAGTATGTTGAGAGGGACCAATAGGCTTACCCAGTAATAAAGCAATCGATTGTAAAATATCAGTTCTCCAACATTCAAGTGGCAGTCGAGGAAGGCGGACCCAAACTGGGACCCTCGAAGGCAGCTCTTCTGCCGAATTAAAGCCTGCATGCCATGGTTTTATGAAAAGACCTACTTGGTTATAAAAATAAGGCCCCCCTTCAAATGCCTTATTGCGATATGAAATGCACGAGAAGTCAACCAGAAAGAAATTATTTGCAGCCAACAAGACATCAAAGTCACCCTCCGGAGACCATGTCTTGCGGATCCAAGTGACCAAGAAAGAGAGCGAAACCTTCAACCCCATAAACTTACAAATCAAAACATGATTACTGTAGTACTCCAGATCCTCAGCTACTGCCTCCGATTGAATCACCAACACAGGACGAACTTGCGCCCTCTCCAAACATCCATTTACCTTATGCATTTTAAAGGTATTCGATTTTGTCCTACCCTCTCCAAAGGAAGCCCCATCACCAGTCTCCGTCATAGCATCATCTCCCCTCACCTCACCAGTCGATGCATTCAATGCCATTGAAACCACCCACCAAAGCACCAGACAAAACCCCAAACCAATACCAGCCCACCGCAATTTACATGCAAGAGAAAAAACCCCAAGGAACACCACCCAGCACAGGGAAGCAAATAGAGCTACACCCAGCCAGCAAAGGAGGTAGAAAACGCAGGCCAAGAGCCACCCCGCACCTGAATCACACGCCCAACAGTCAACACCAAGCAGCTCCGAAGTAAACCAGCGCAGAGACAAAAGGAAAGCAAAAAATGGCCACCCCTGGCCTCAACCCGCACCACACCAAAACCCGTCCCCCTCACAGGCGCCTGGAAAACGAACAGAAGAAGCTAGGGCACGGGTGCCCTACCTCGCCCGCAGCAGGCTCCCAAAAACGCCTTCATGCTCCGTCACTCTAGCGTTCAACATCCATATTCAATAAAAAACAATCTTTTGAGTTTTAATAGTATTTTTTTATATTTTTGCACTAAGTCTCTATGCAACTTGCCAGGTCTGACTAAGTCTCAGCAGGTTCAGCTGGCAAGTC
The DNA here is from genome assembly GCA_007258455.2 of Sequoia sempervirens. Lineage (NCBI taxonomy): Eukaryota > Viridiplantae > Streptophyta > Pinopsida > Cupressales > Cupressaceae > Sequoia > Sequoia sempervirens. Next base: position 8,377 of record VDFB02385945.1, on the reverse strand, counting down.
ATGGCAAGTTACTGACCCTGCTAAAAAATTGAGAGTATACACTAAGTTTCAGAACCACGCTATTGACTTCATTCTCTATATTTGGTTTAAACTTTAAACCAGGTTATACATATAACGATCCCTTGTTCCTAAGCTTATTATTCATCATGATTATGGTTCACAATGTTGTGGTTTGAAACATCAATTCATTACAAATCATTTTCACAAGTTTTATACAGAGGTATCTCTTTACTAAAATGGAACTATCTGATTGATAATTATATAAGGAGTTGTGCCTTATAACCTGATGCATAAAGTAACATCACACATTGCACACTCCATAGTTCAGATTTGGGAGTGTAACCAAGACATAAAACATCAGAACCCAGCACAATGCATTAACTCATACAATGGGCATATAAGCTCGGCCATAAAATTTTAAGAGATTAACCATGGTCTGAAAACCTCTATCTCCACCACTAAAGGCAGGAATATGCCTTATGGCATGTTGAAGAGCTAATTATTCATCTAAAAGACTAAAACATCAGATGAGACAGATTCTCATCAAGAGGAAGCCAACACCGAGCATATTAATCCTGCACTTCTGCTGATTATCTACATGTTTTGCAAGTGTCCTTCCGAAAATTTAGTGTGAAATATGCTACCAATCCAAATCCTAAATTTATACTAAATACAAGCCATATGGCACAGTTCAATGTCTCTTAAGCTTCATACATCTATTATTTATATGGAATCGATGTACTGACAAAATTCAGTAGCCTTGTTTAACCTTGTGCTAAAAGTCACAAAAATTTTGAATCAACAAGATAGCTAATATGTAAGGAGACAGCTTCATACAGCAGTAGGACTTAAGAAAAAGTTGGTTAGACAATAAAAATAGAGAATATTAAAAGAATCAAGTTTTAGAACAGATATGGGAGCTGAAGAGAAAAGAATGGCTTACAAGCATGCACAAGGCACTAAGAATACTAGGAATGATGTTTAAAGATTTTTAAATCTCTTGTAAACAACCAATAAAATTACAGTATAAAAGGAAAAATCTAGGGTAAACAACAATGTCTATATAGAGGAATAAATCTATAGCTTAATAGAAAAGCAACAAATATGCATAACAACCTGTTCTTCTACATCATACATACAGATGTATTTACTCTTGCCTGCAGCTATAATGTAGCTACCATCAGCAGAGTAGCATAAACTTGTGAAACACTTCCCTGAGCTTGAATTAGCTGCTGTCCTGCGATCACCCATTAGCCTTCCTCCTGCAATGTCTCTCCGACCCTCGATAGTACACATAAGCTGACCCTCAATTGGGTCCCAAAAATGAATCTGACCATCTAGCGTACTACATGCAAGCTGCTTTCCATCAGGGCGATATGTAACTGTTAGAACATCATGAGTGTGGGAAAATTTCTCTACTGCACCTTTACTCTCAAAAACATCCCACAACCTAACAGTTTTGTCCCATGAAGATGAAGCTAGAATTGTCTGCAATGTCAAAAAAAAGCACATTGTCAAGCTGTATCAAGGCAAAGTGTCAGCTCTAGATTAAAGTACTGCCCCAACCATGTAATCCCAATAGTAAATTCAAATTGAAGTTAAAGGAAATGAGGGTCCCACATAATATACTTGACTGGTGAGAATTAACAGTTTGTAAATGCAAGCAAAATAACTCAAATTGTATACAATAAATAACCATTGTTTTAAGGTTGTATTCTTAGCAGTGTTATTGTAGGTAAGTTTTCTAGAGAAATCTACATAATGGAACAACATGCATAAAATTTGCCAGACAACTTGCTTACAATAAATAATCATATTATATCCTTGGATGCTTTATAGCTCTTTGCAAAATCTTTTTTCAAATTTGATAATCAAAAACCATTTTTTCCACCAGCAAGTAGATAGAGGGCACTATCCAATATCTGCTCAGCATAGCATTATGGGAAATTTCAAATTTAATTCATATCATAGATCCTAAGGCCTCACAAGCATGAATTCTTAAGAAACGGTAAATAATGCTCCACAAACATTAGACATCTTAAAAGAAATATGTCATCAAATGCAGGTGGCAAACAAATTACAAAAGAGAGGGCAACGCAGGACCTGCACAGAATCAGCATTTTATTGGTTATGGCTAATGCAGGACAATTGAGCTAATCTTGCAATTTTCAAGTACTGACCTTGTGACACCATCAATATTCCCAGGCATCATACAATGACAAAAAATATCCATGTACTTTGTGTACCCATATTATAAGAATTGTCGATCAACCCCACAATAGCCCTAGGATCATATACAACCAAAACAACCTTTCACACAAGAGAGAAGCAATGCTATGAAGCTTCATAATTCATTAGATGCAAAATAAAGTGGTATAATATACAATGAAGAAATCCTTGTTATAAAGACAAGGATGAAACCCTAGGTAGAATAAGATCAGGACGTGTCTTAATTCTATGAAATGAGATGCAAAAAGTAAATGACCCAACTAAGCTTAAGCATGCTAGTCCGAATAGAACCTAATAAGAAATTAGTTAGGTAATATGCCATGTTCACACTAACAAATATATCTTCAAATTCCGAACTTACATTATTTTCCATAGGGTGATATTTCTCCAACTTTTGCAACACACACTTAATGCTATCTAGGATAACAGTAATTGCTAACTAGAGTATGCCACCTCTCTGATCATTTCAGATAAGTTTGAAGTGATGCTGTAGTCCAAATATCTCATTCAAACAAATCTCAATGTTTCATTATTTTCTGTTTGTAGATAAATAATCTTAGTCTTAATCAATAACCATTGCATTGTCCATAGCCTCCTCAATTCCATTTTGATTTTGAATATATACATGTCAATTACATGTAAATGTCAATGTATGTTTTTGACATTGATAAAAGCAGGATTTTGAAAGGGACCATACCCTTTTATATAAGGGCAGCCATTAGACAAATGGAACAGCAGAAACAGCCAAAAAGAAGAGAACCAGCAACAGAACAGCAGTAAAAGACAACAAGAAAGCACAAAATTATTTGTTATCAGCCAGCTTCTAAAGTCCACCAGCAGCCTCTTACTCCATGGTCAAGAAACTTATCTGATTTGCAAAGGTAACTTCTAGGTGGTCATCATTGAGGGAAATGGCAATGGCTTCACCTTTTTGGCCTATGCTCTAGGCCCTATTTCTTCTGGCCGGGCCTTCCTGTTTCTTATCCCTCTACCTTTTTTGAGGCCCACTCTGCAAAACATAAAGACAGTTAGCGGAGGTTTTTGTTTCCTTACTAAATGCCATCACCTGGGACAAGTTCTCCCCCAACTCCTCCTAATTCCTCTGCATGATGAGGAATTTCTTTCTAGGTTCTCCCAATTCTTCTAGAATGTGGTAGAAAACTTCTCCACTTCCTGCCATGTCTTCATCACTCTATGTTTTTTGCTGGTCTTTTCACCCGTTTAAACAGTTTCATATCAACATCTTGCATTCTTTGCTGGGTGATACAATGTTGGGCCAGAGCCATTTTAGGTTGCTACAGATGGGACACTCCTCATCTAGTTGCACATTAGGTGGACTGAGCGAGGTATTAGGTTCTTCCAGCATAGAAATCCTGCGCTGAGGGGCATGGCGATCCTTCTTGGGCCTAAACCTAGGATGTTTAGTCACAGAGAGCTTAGCAGGTAGTTTGTGGCTGACAGTGGGGTTTGTAGTAAAGGGAACCTCTTCCAAAATAGCTTTCCTTTTGTTGATAGGTTTATGGAGATGGGTGAATGGAGACCGAGGTGGCAACTGGATGGTGTTTAGTGGGAGGCACAAGAATTTTCACCACCAGGGTAGGATTAGGCTTATCCATCACTATAGCCTTGGGTTTCAAGGGAGGGTGAGAACCCACAGACCCACTTTGAGTAACAGGGGATGAGGATGGGTAGGGGTGGGTAGGATGTCAATGTATGTTACTAGGTGTAGAGAGAAAATATATTGGACAAAACTGCTTAATGGAAAATCCAACATAGACTCTTGTTCACAATAAAACATAGGGGCATATATAGAAACAAGTCAGACTATATATGAGATAGAATCATAGAAGCAAGAAGATCATATTTAAAGATTTGTTTGCATTTTTTATTTTTCAATTCCCCTAAAAAAATTTTGGAAAGCTTTCAAACTTGTAACTCTTGTTCACAATAAAAAGCATAAGTTACCCATTTCTCCTATACTTAGCCCGGATACCATAATGCACGATTCGGTATGGTACGTACGTATTCGCCGTAGATTCTAAATTTTCCCCTCGGTGGGATATCGCTTCGATTCGAGGATCCTCCTCAGGATTCTTCCGGTGATAATGCGCTACGCATCTAATCTGAGCAAAAATCTGTAGCAGGTTAGGGGCAGAATTCTTCATAAAATGTGTTTTTTAATCATTTTTTATTATTAAAACGAACTGGGCCGGTTGATATAGATTCAAATGCATTGGTGCCGTGGCATGGATTCAAGATTTTTCGCCGGGCCAGTCAAAACCTAAGAGAAAACTTCGCCACGCAAGTTGCAAGGTTCCATTCGCCGCATCTAAAACGGTTTGAAGCTGTGGTCAAAAAGGTCGCTACAGAGAAAAAACTCAATTTAAAAGTCGTCACGCAGAAAAACGTAGTCACCGCGATTGAGCGAGATGACGCCACATGCATAATAGAAATCCAAGGCTGCACCAAAGCAACATCAACCAAATATATATAACCCGCTATAAAATGCATTACCGCTACACTAAATTTTATATATTATATTTATTATTATATATTTATATTTAGTATTAGTCTATTATTATATTTATTATTATATTTGCTATTATTATATTTATTTAATATATACTATTATTGTATTTATTATAAATAAATGCAATATAAATTATATTTATTATTAAGATATGCAATGATAATATAAATATATGTATAAAAATAGCATTTTCTTCAATATATTATATTTGAATACTTTTTAAGTCGCCGAGTATTTTCCTTCTGTAGTTTCTTTACCATGGTGATGTATTTTTGCTATGTTATTAGACTATTAATATGGTGGTGTATTCTGAACTTAATTACTGCTGCAAATATGTATATATTTCTGATTTTTATATGTTTTTTTGTAATACTGCACTCCAAGCCGCACTCCAAAACCCAAAATTTTTTGTCGAATCCTCGGGACTCCTGACTCTCGTATTCCCTCAATCCAAAACTAATCGGTAACTTAGAAAATAGCATATATAGAAACAAGTCCACTATAAATGAGATAGAAGCAAGCAGATCATATTTCAAGATTTGTTTGCATTTTTCTACTCCCCTAAAAACTCTTTGGAGATGTAATGTCCCCTTTTTGGATATACTTAGATTTTGCCTAAAAATCACAATTTCAATGGGAAGATAAGAAGTATATCTTATTAAATTACAACTTACCAATAGACTCCAGTTTTTACCTTGCAATAACGTTAGCCAATATTATAATTCATAAACGTTTAGTTTGATCATTTGTACTATTTACAACATCCTTAAATTATTTAGCATACATAGGGTCCATTGATCTTAAAACAGATAAGTAAATATCAACACGATTTTAAGGTTATTATCCACTCCAACAATCAACCATCGGGGAGGTTGGAGAGGAAGCCACAATAGGATGTCCGGAGTATTCCTCTTTCTAAGCCCAAGGGGGGATAGGCAACCCCCTTGGCCCACAAATGGCGGACACTTCAGTCATCCATTATGGGTGGCCTACTTAGAAGGGAACCTCATAGCTGCTATCCCCCCTTGTACTTCCTTCTCTCCTTCCCATGATTGATTGTAGAGGAATAAGTAACTTAACGTTGGACCAATAATTTAATTAGAAATGCAGTTCGTATTATGTTCTACATAAAATGCATGAAATTTATTTATTCAAAATATATATCAAATGGCATACCACAGTGTTAAATGACTGATTTGCTGTTTGCAAAATACAGTTCACTTATATCAAAAGAAGTCTGATCTGCTTTTGCTGTTTGCAGAGCCCCTACCACCAAGCCCAAATGAAGACCTTTAAAACCATAAAAACTTTCATGGCACACACCATTTTTATGTTTTTTTAAAGGAAAAAAACAATGCTTAGAAAGCCAAGAAAACAAGTTTCCGGCGAGTTTATGCAAGTCTTTGGCATGTTTTTGGCGATTTTTTACCTGAGTCATTTGCTTGGGTTTTGAAACTCGGTGAGTACTCACCAGGTTTGCGAACTATGATTGAGAGCAATACATCATAGATAAAACATCATAATAGTCAAATCTCTAGTTCTTACATCATTAACATTTAGATTCAAACTAGCTTAACATCAAGAATGGTTATACGGATACCAAAGCATATTCCTATAGTCAATCATACTAGGCATTTTCTAGAAATGTTTGCAAACCGCAATCTCAAGGATGGTTGTCCTTGTATTGTGAGAGCATGGGTGGATACTTGTCCATCCATCTCCGGCTGGCGTACTTGAGAAGACCCTCAAGCCCAAGAGCACTCATACGCCTCCTGGCCCACGAGCACTCCATCTCAAGGGTGGCATACTTTAGAAGTCCCCCAAGCCTAGGACCACTCATTTGCCTCTCAGCCCACGAACATGGCAGGATCTCAAGTCCACTCCATCCCTCAGTCCACCTTGGAGGTGCTCCATCCTCCTTGATCAAGCCCAAGAGCACTTATTTGCCTCCCAACCCTTGAGCGCTCCATCTCAAGGGTGACATGCTTGATAAGATGCATGAAGATTGTCTTATGCAACAAACTCAGAAGCACTCATACACCTCCATGCCCACAAGCACTCCATCTTGAGGGTGGCGTACTTGATGAAGGAAAGGTCAGTACTTCATCTCTTGTGAACTCGGAAAGTTGATCGGCCTCCCTATTTGCAAAATACTTTTATAAATTCAAAATAGATTACTAAAGGAATCTACTATATTAATTGGTAATAAAATATCATTATGCAATTATGATATATATATATATATAGTTATTCTTAATTTACATTCTCAACTTATTTCCCAATAATATTCTTGCTAAAACAATACTTATCTCCATCAGATATCTTGTGTTTCAAGTTCTTATTTTCCTTTTTCCAATTTCATTCACTTTATCATCCACTTCCTTGATAAATGAGTGATGATTGCTTCTTGAATGCCAATGAACCGATTTACCCTTTATATCCATTTCTTGAAGGAGTCATCACTCTTCTCAATAAATGAGTCACCACCCTTCATAATAAATGAGACACCTCCCTTCATAATAAATGAGTCACCATCCTTCATGGCTGCCTTCTAAGAATAATACTTTATTTCCAAATTCATTGATAGATTTATTCCCCATTGATGATTTCTTCTCAAATGAAATGCTCTCCCTTTTATATCTCAAGTTTGAGGGAATCACACCTCTTCACCTCAATAGTTACAACTCTTCATCACTGCTCTTGGAGAATAATAATTTAATTTTAAATAAGTCAATTTGATAGTGCTGGTGTCTATTACTTGTATTCAGTCCTAATAATTCCTCACCCTTCCATTTCCTTCTAGATCTATCTTCCTTATATACCTTATCTTGCTTAGGGGACACAACCTTTCATATGCTGGTTGACCATTATTAACAACTTAATCTGTATTTAATGCCAGTTTGGTGTAATATTAATTATCTTTATTGATTTTTTTTGAAGCATAGGCTGCAGACATTTAGGAATTAAACGGGACATTACAGCTGCCCCTGATCAGCAGCCCCCACACCTCTTTAATTTTTATTATTTTTGTGTTTTTGAAAAACAAAATGGAAAATGGCTGGGACATAGGTGATGGCTACGTGTCCCTGGGATGATCGGGGATATCTAGATGTCCCCTGGCCATCCCGAGAATGGCTAGCCGTCCTTGGTGTTTCCGATTTTCTGCTGGTTGTATTGGAGATGTTTCCAATTTTTGGTGAATTTTGAGGATCACATGGGATGTTTCTAAGCCATCCCCACATCCCTGAAATGTTTCCTGCCAAGGACGCCTAATTTGGGCTAGGATGTGTCCCCAGGTTACATAGCTATTTTTTGTTGCTGAGCCTCTTCACTGATTTTGCTGACTCACACGCAGCAACAAAATGTGTAATAGATGAGGTCAGATCACTATCAAACAAGTGATTTCCATCTGAGTTAAAGAGGAGCAGCTCCCTCATATTATGGGCTTTTGTGGGTATTATGCCCTTGTAACTTGAAAGCACAAAAAGTAAAATGATGCAAACTAAGAAAGGAGAAAAGAGAAGATAGGAAACCTGCAATGGAGTAAATAAAGAGAACCACCTAGGAACCTTGGGTATTGGAAGGTAGAAACAAATGGGAACTCATTCCCAGATGCAA
>VDFB02385944.1:0-27803 GCA_007258455.2 Sequoia sempervirens | reverse complement strand
ATAAAATCTATTTCTATCTATTGGTCATCAGCTTGCTTCTCTTGAAGAGCATCCACCATGATCGCAATATCATCAAATTCCAATAAAAGGTCACCCTAATGAAAAATTTTCAAATAGACATCTTGTGTGATACAAAAAAATCAAAAATCAAAAAATAAGAAATCAAAAAATTAAAAAAAAATGGAAAAAGAGAAATAATCCATCCTATAGCGAAAACAATTTCGGTGGTGCTTTGGACAAGTACCATGGTGAAAACTTGGATAAAAGGCACCATGTGTAGTCAATTACCACTCTACCATTATCACTATTCTATCAGATTATGTCCATAATAACTCAAGCACAGGCTCCCTCATAAAAAGATTTCTCACCCCTCTCATGGCCTGAGAATGATTGACATTTACCCTCAACCATCTACCATATTCATCCCTTTCATAATAACTGGTCTTGTACCAAACTTCTCGAGCAATCCTCAACCTAGATTTTCAAAAGGATCTTAAACATGGTATCAGAGGACTTTATCACATAAAATACAAAAACATCAAAATATTTAGTAAACTCCAAAAACATTCAAATATTCCTCCAAAGCTCTAACACAATCATATAATGTCAAAAAATTCAAAAACAACATTGGCTATACAACATGTGCTAATGTCAGTCCAAATAATCAAACTGCGTAGCCTCTACATGTAATATGTAGGAAAGGCCATCATTAATGAGCCCTCGAGGCCTAGGTCTGTCCCTTAGGGTCTTGTCATAATAAAATTTCCATCCATCACAATCCATCTTCCATAATAAAACTATCCCTTTTCAACAACTGACACGTTGCACACAAATGAAACATCTTACAAAAATTGAGCTTAAAAAATCATGGAATAACAAATGAACTATTAAACTAGACCGCATCCTGGTCGATCAATTGCCTACATATCTCAATGAAATATATATCTTTATCAACTATCAGTTATCTTATCATGTTGTTACATCCTCAAAACTGGACCAGGCGTCTTATATGAGGTATCTCATTCCTAAAATTAGTCACAATCCTTACAATCCTATCAAAACACACATACCAATGGACAAAAAGATCTAAATGGTTGTTGAATCGTTTGGTCTAGTTAATCTTATCTTTTTATTTGATTTATCTTATGTCATGGTCCTATGCTACTCGATGATATCTACAAGTGATTAGAGGAGCAATGATGGATCATTATATCTTTTTTATTGATTTTTGTTTGTGATTTGTCTTGATAATATGACCGAGGCAACTAAGTTCCTTATGTGTGATTGGGATTCCATTTGGAATAATCAAAAAATCCTATGCAAGTTAAAGGCCAGCTAATGCTTTCTTGCATCAAGATTAACACACTCTATGGTTACTTGCTCACATATTCCAACAAGGTTCTATTGTTACTAGTCTGAATCTAGGCACTCCTTGTCTGATGTGTCTAAATCTTTGACAAACGGATACTAACATTGCCAAGGTTTGTCTCAACTTAGTGTACATATATCTACTTGTCCATATATCGTAATCTTTAGGCAAACGAAAATCGCAATCTGCTTGCACAATTCATGCTTAGGTGTGCATACATCCACTTGTCCCATAATAAAACACTTGATGATGATAAAACATGCACTACCGAAAGCTCAAAACTATCAATCATACATCAATCTTGATTTGGATGGATGATCCATCTTACCATTCTTGACTCCTTACTAATTATTTATTCTCACTAACATTTCTTCTATCAATCCTTGTAGCCATCTCGGTGGTGTGCTATGACACACAAAAACAAGTGCATTAGTTACATCATCCTGCATCCATAGTCATGTTAGAACATCATACATTGAATGCATATGGGTCATGTATACTGCATAAAAATACAAAAAAAAAGATAGCATTGGATCACATGCTAGAATCATCATTCACATAGAATCATACAAAAACATGGCATAACATGTCATAAACATATAATGTCACCCTGCATATAGATCATATAAGCATAATAAAACCCATCACATATCATAAGTATTAGATATCCATACATCATGTCATACATGTAAGCATAAATGAATATCATGTGCATCCATCCATACATTAGTAGAAGAATACATCGATAAATCCATAATACACATCATATAGGAATCATCAAATAAAAGAAAATGTATAACATATATAGTATCACATAGAAACATACATATAGAACATAACATATCATGTAGTCACCACTAAAATGATGCATCTCATATATATAAAAAAAAAGGTGTCATAGTATAAAATCAAATACTATCAAAAATGGAGCTCGTAGGCTTGATCAAAATATGCATATGTCTATATACAATGCAAAATCAAGCCTAGCCTGTGTTTCCCTTATCCCCTAAAGGTGGCCTGTCCTCTCTGTGTCCTGAACTAGATGGCCTTGACTGATCTCTATGTGAATGGTGAGGTGATTGGTATGGAGACCTCGGCTATGATACCCCACCACTACTCTATGACTTTCGGGATTGGGACCTGCTTGGCACCCTATGAGATGGAGGTACTACATCCTCGTATGTATATCCCTATAGTATCGTGCCTCCCTGCTAGTTTGGCAGAAGGTGTGGGAAAAATTGGCATTGGAACCATTGACAATCTCAATGAAGCTCAATGACTGTTGCTCGGCCCTCTGCACTCTAATCATGGAGAAGTGGTAGTGGTAGGTATTTGAGTGTTATATATTGTAGGCAAGAGAGTTTTAGTGTGAAGATTATTTCGTGTGTTTGGGTCTCATATGGAGATATAATGTGGAGTGACTTCTTCGAGTAAAAAAGAAGTATAATATGATGTTTCCCTATCTTATGGGTTTATTCTATTTTTAAATAGTCTAGAGTATTTTTACTATTTTATGCACGACCATAACAACTCTCCTAGTCTCCTAACATGTCATTTTATCTCACTTAATTTATTTTCATATTTCTCCCCTCTTTTTGATTGTTAATGCTTACATTTTACCACTTTGGACGATATTATTATTATCCATAGTCATGGACCTTATGAAACTACTATGATGATTGTAAGACTATTGTAGTAATATTAAATTTTCTTGGATAATTTTAAAACTACCAAAACCCTTCAAAATACTATCAGAGCAGTCTTGCAAATGTTGTAGCGGTTTTGAAATCACTACCTATTAGAAATTTGTTGTTTCACCTAAACTGATAGTTTGAGTAATTCAAGTGCCAAATGACCTTTAATATTTCTTTTTCTTTTTCTAGAAGCATCATTTCCCCTTCCTTTTGAGCTTCACTCCTCATAAGATCATCATGGCTTATATTTTACACCCAAATGTCTTACATAATCATAACTTTATCAAAAAATATTGGGAAACACTACCTATTCTCAATAATCCCCCTTTGGTGATTTTAAAAATTCTCAAATAGTTTCCTCATGTCTTGGATGTCATCTTAGCTAGTTTACATGTAAGGAATCATGAGGATCAATATCTTTTAAGCATACACATGAAGAAAATATCATCAATAATCTACATTTTTCATCAATTCAATTTTTGGATTGAGGCACACTACTAAAGGTAAAAAAATTGGTTTTTATTATATTATAATTTATAATGTAAAGATTGGTTATTAGATTTTAATAATTAATTAATAGCAGAGAATTTACTTTTTCTTTCTATTTTTCCAATTTGTGTAAAAAAAAATTTCAACAATATAAATCAATTCATACAAACACAACATTTCTTAAACCAACAAATGCAATCATAACTTAATAAAATTAGTTAACCAATCCAAGCAAATAAACCACACATTAATATTTAGACAACACAATTAAATCATTTAATCAAGTTATTCAAACAAGTTAGCTAATTAGATTTATATCAATAATTAAACCAACTTCAAACAATGCCCATTTAGCCAAAAAACAAACAAGCTATCTTTGCAAATTGAACTAGGGATTTTAAGATTTTCTTTCTTTCTAGTTGATCTATTCTCAAAGATGGATACATAAGGTTTGAGTTGAGCTTAATTTTTAACTGGTGCCTCATACTCCTTAAAAATCCATACAACCAAACATACTTCCCTATCATTACAAATTGTCTTATCTTTCTTGGAAACTTTCCAAAACTATCAAAACTACATTTGAATGCATGACCAACTTACCAAAAACACTTTGATAACAAATAACCTAATTTGTAAATAATAACATTCATGTTAAATACTCTTGCAACCCTTTCATTGAGAATTTGTTTTACCATTGTAAGAGTTGGAATAAAAAAATTTGTGTCATGTAAGATTTAGCTATGGAGATAGTCATCCATGATCTAGGAGATTAAATAAAAGCACAAGAGAGACCAAACATGAGAGAATAATTATATTCTATAAAAGGATACAAATGCACAATATATATACATGCATATGACTTAATGTGATTAAAATGAGAACCCCTTGGTTATATAGGCCATGGTGAGATATAGAAAAATAAAATATTATGACATGTGTCTTAATCTTATGGATCAAGACATAAAGTTATAATATCCTAAGAATTCCCTAAGTAAAATACTGTGAATAGGACATGAGAGGTAAATCAATTAGGTAATATACCTTGTTCAAACCAACACAACCCTTAAGTGCAACTTAGGGAGAATGAGAAAACATATGAAGATACAATGGCGAAAATATAGGTTCCAACTATGAGTTTGTGTTAGGTACCCATGTATACATAAATGAGCTCGCAAACAAATAAAAGAAAAATAACCCATCTCTAAAGGAGAGAAAATATAATATACTCTTTAAAAGTATGAAAGGGACAAACCCAATGTGAAAAAAGTCCCCTCCATAAGAGAGAAGAAGAGAACCTATCTAGCTCCCCCTCAAAGTAGAATCTCCTACAATAATGGTAGATTCTTGACAATGAATGTTGAAGATGATCTAATCTTGTTGAACAACATTCGTCCCCTTATTAAGAAACAAAACCAAGAATGAATTCAATAAGAATTCCCATCATTGAAAAGAAAATGAGGGAAGAAATATCAAGATATGTGATGTATCTAAACTCTACTCAAGTGTCAACATGTTGGTACCAAAAGATGCCACAATCAAGTTAGATGTTCCACACCACACTAATCATGGTGATAATCTAGAACCTTATGGAAATAAATGTATAATATAATCCAAGACAAAGATGTCTTCTCCAAATGTTGCTCAGGGGTCTCCACACCAATTCCAAACTATAATAAATGATGATGCAGAGAAAGAACAAGAGGGGCTGAAGGTACCCTCACAACATCTAAAATAAATTATGCAACTCCATAGGAGAAAAAATAAAAGAAGAGACACACAACCTCAATAATTTCCTCCAAATTTTCAAGATAAGACTCACAAAACAAACCTACAATGTTTGTCAAGTACTCATCCAAAGTAGTTCTATTTGGTTCAGATGATGTATAATATTTTGTACTAAATCACTAGAGTCTCAATTCAAAGCAACATTGAACTCTAAAGAAGCAAGAATAGATGAAGATTAGATCTCAAATCATGACATCTAACTACAATACTTATCCCTAAATGATGTGTCCACACAAGATGCATGAGTGTGAACATCAAATGAATCTTCCAATGCTAGAATACAAGATCCCTCAACCTCATGATGTTGGATCACATATACAGAAGATGAAGCCTCTAAATATTTATTAGGAATCATAGAAGCCAAAGTCATAATGGAAGTCTCTAAAGGAGAAGTGGTATCAAGAGAATTCAGTATGTCATCATAATTTTCATGAATTTTCAAATGATCAAAAACCTCAATTATTTTATGATCATTTGGTGGATTATCAAAATCATCTAAAGGAATAAGATAGTCCAAGGTAGGATCTTCTAGGAATGGAGGATCAACTAGATCTCCATAATATCCTAATTTTTTATCCAAAGAGCACTAGAGCACTCAATACCAATGCAGTAATCAACATGACATCTAAGAAAGCCAAGGACATGACCAACCTTTTCTTTCCCCAAAGCTTTGGATAAAAAGAACTTAGTTAGAGGAGAAGTCAATAGAGATAGGAGAAGAAATTAAGTCATCTGAAATGATTTAGAATTCCATCTTGCCAAGATATATAATTACATCTCTCCAAGTTAATGACATATGGATGAGCTAAAATACCCATGAATAACAATGATGCTCTCCTCAAATGAAGTCACATGATAGATCAATCAAGAGACTAAATCCAAAAAAAGTATGAGAATACCCCCCAAATTCATAAAATCATAAGACCCCCCCATTAATATATAATATTGACACTTCATAATTAGTGAGATTACAATTGGCACTTATTAGTGAAGTGGTCTTGATCTTAGGACATCACATATGCCAAATTTGACCACAAAAATGAAAGTGCAATTTTTTTATAGAATGAGATCAATTTTATTACACCATTATGAAGTAAATAAAAATTATGCACTTTTTAAAAAATTGCACCAAAAAATACTACCATATGAGTGTAAACAAAGCCTCAAAAGTTCCCAAAATGAGAAATAATTATCAAAACCTATGAGAATCTACAATTTTTAGAAAATTTAGATACCAAAGTTAAAAAATATCTATACCAATACAAAGCTCTTAAAATTTTATTCCAAATTTAAAAAGTTTGCAAAAAATGAGTTCATATGATTGAGAACAAAGCCTCTAAAGATTAAGTGAAAAATAAAATTACAAATTGAGAAGGGGTAGATAAGGAGGAATAAGTTGATGAAATCATGCTAACATCAAAAGGTGCTAGAAGGAATATTCCCCCAATTGACAACGTATACCCTTCACCATACCAGATTGAGTAGTGCTTGCATAATCTTACACAATAGAATATTCCAATGGTATGATCTATATGACTAAGAAGGATGAAATTTTTCTCTAATGGATCTAAGAAAAGTGCTCCAAATTTGACAAATCAATAATCAATCCTTAGGTTCTTGTACCTTCTAGACACAATAGCAAGATTAGATTTGACCTAAAATGCTTAAAGATGCAACTACCTTTCAAATCTAGCAACCACCTTCCAACTTCAAATCCTTATATATATGGCCTCTAATATACAAATTGAAAAAATAAAAGGTAAAATTAACTTTCTTAGACACTTTGAACTCAATGGTGAGCCCATATTTGCACCAACATGCTCCAAAATTAACCTGCAATATAAAACCACGAAGAGGGACCCCCCCAAATAAGGTATTTATATCAAAATAATTATTCTTCGGGTCCTTATATGATGCAAGAGAAGATAATACCCAAAGTTTCAAGATCACCTGAGATCTACAATGTAAATATCTAAAAAATATTAACAAGAAAAAATCCCACGAGCTATGATACAATATACAAGTTGGTATATAAAACTCTATACCATCCAAAATTTATCTACGAAGATAGTCATCCAAGATCTAGGAGCTTCAATAAAAGCACAAGAGAGACCAAACATGAGAGAATAATTTTATTCTATCAAAGGATGTAAATGTATAAGATGTGTACATGAATATGAATTTATGTGATTACAACAAGAACCCCTTGGTTTTGTAGGCCAAGGTGAGATATAGGACAACATAAGCTTAAAACATGTATCATAATCTTATGACTTGAGACATAAGACCTAGGAGATAAAATAATTAGGTAATATACCTCATTCACACTAACAATGAACATAGTCCTTAGACTCTTTTCCTTGTGGCTTGCTCTAGCATGACCTTAAAGAGCCATATATGCCCAAATTTGTGAATACAAATTTTGATACATAAATTGATTAAAACTTAATGAGGATGTAAATTAATATACATTGAATTGGAAAAGGATGGTTTAGGGTTTTACATACCTTAAAATGTGAACAAGTACCTAATTGCATGTTGTGATAAAGGACCACAACTAAAAAAATAGAATTAAATTACTAATTAGAAGACTAATACAATTGAATCCCAAGACTATGAATGTCTAGGACATAATCACTATTGTGATTTTGTCTTCAAAATCGGTGTTCTTGTTTGAGTCCTACAATATTGTCTCAAGCCAAATTTATTTTTTGATACCTTACAAACTATTTTCTTGGTATTATTTTGTGCAAGGAAAATGAGGGCGGTGCTAAGAAGCACATGGGACAAGCTATGCTAGCATAAAACTTTAGGACTTCCTCAAGCCTTAGTCAAGCATATGATTGAGTTAACATTAAAGTTATAAAATAATCATAAATATGGATGTTAGGTGATGTTGTAGACAAAGGAGACCACAAAGATGGATGTGAAAAAGGTGTTAAAGATAAATATGTGGATGTGTTGTCCTACTTTTATTCCATATGATTATATGATGTGTGATGTATAAAATGGTTTGGGGATGGTTCTATTAAATGTGTGCCCTATATACATAATTCAAGGCCTTTTAAGACTTGGGGCCACTTAAAGTGAAAATAAAAATATATGAAATTGATTAATTAAAAAAATCCCCTATAACATAAACACATGTGTAAAGTGGCATAAATGTGTAATAGTGAAAATTGCATGTGCATGCCTTTTTCCCTTATGTTTTGGAACCACAATGACTAGGTTGTCCTTTATGCATTTACTAGCATATACGATGACATTTTTTTTAGAGAAGTTGATAATGATATTATCTTTTCCAATCCCATCATCACTCATCCCCATAAATCAATCCTTGTCCCTAAATCTATCATTCCCTGCCATAGTTTAGGTTTGTAAGTGTAGATTTTGAAATTCAAACTAGGTCCCCTTCCCTCCCTTTTCACTAATCATTATGAGCCGAGTAAAGTGCAAAGCATTCCAAATTTCTCATTGGAGTGGTGTATTGAAGGACTAACCTTAATTGAAATAAATAATCTAGGAACAAACAAGTACAATCTAGAGGGTCTTAAGGAATAAAAAGAATCTTGTTACATTAGCATTGCATCATCATCCTAAGAGCATACTTGTTACACCTCGATTGTGTAATTACTATTTACTATTACTATGTAGGGTGAAATGTGAATGTAATGTAAATTGAGTGGATGAATAAATTGTGTGTGCTCTTTGTTATCACTACCTTAAGAATGAATGTCATCTTATTTAATGTTATATGAATGAATGCATTTATGTGATTAAATGAATATTGAATTGATATTCTAACTTTGGAGATGTATTATGTATACTGAATATTTTTTGAACAACTAACTGTCATGTGCAAGTGTCAGTGATTTGAGGTATATGTTCAATTCCTCCAGGCAGAGGGGAAGTATCACTCATGAGAAGGTCTTGGTCGGGTAACCAGTAACATAACCTATCTGAGCTTACACACACCACAGTAGAATAATTGAGTTAGGATATTAAGTGGGAAGTTGGTAAGTCATCCTTAGTTAATATGTTTGCATTAGTAAGAGCCTTGTTTCCTATTAACTGCATTATTGGGTGATGTTTATCTTTTTGAGCTTATGAGTTCTTTCTTTGTTACCATGCTTGTATTGATATGTGGAACATACGAGGTATGTGTATGCATACACACATGCATGACGATGATAGACCATATGCACAAAGGAACACGTACATGAAGGTACATAGATAGACACACCTATGCAAACTCATGCATGAGTTGCTTATGCGCATGGAACTATCTGATGGAACCAATGGCATGCATATGTATACGTATAGCTATATCGCTCATAGTCTCTTATCAATACCATAGGAATTGTGTATGATTTGGTGTGAGAATCAAATGTGTTTGTGTATATATATAAAGTATATACATATATCCATATTTATATATGTATCAATATTCACGTATGGTGGCAAATGGACATGCCCATACAAATGTATTGATACATGTATACATACGTATACATGTACATAGAGGCATATATATATATATAAATATATATATACACAATCGATATATTAATATATCAATGTGATTGCTATTTTGATTATATTCATTTGTATATCGATTATATATGCATTCTTTATCGACGTATGATAAATGTGGATATATACTAACATATACATACATACATACATACATATATGTGTGTGTGTGTGTGTGCGTGTGTGTGTGTAAGTATATATATACGTATATGTTACATATATATTTATATGGTATTTGCTTTGAGATCAACTATCTAAAGCAATGTTTATAAGAGAATTTATAAGGAAATCAAAGGTTGACTTTATGATATTTATGACTGTGCATAAAGGTCGAACTAATTTAGCATGTTGTCCAACGCCATAAAGGAAAACATTCTGCAAACCCATACACAACAATGAGTCGATATTATGAATGAGACTAAGTTGACGCCATTATGTGGAGTTTCCTTGAATTAGTAAAATATATGACACCTTGTCATCTGATGGAATATTTGAAGTAATAAATGAATGCTTGCATGTTGATTAGCAGGTTGATAACTGAGTTTGGATGTTAAATGAGCTAAGCTGACTTTAGTGAGACTAAGTCAGCATTTGCTATGTGTTTCTGGTTAAACAAATGACTGATTCAACAACATGAAACCGTGCCAACTCTGAAGGAGAACTTTGTTGTTTTGGTGCCACCTTTGACTCCTTTACTCTATAGATATCCTTTTTGAGTGCAAGTAAAATTCAACCATATGGTGATTTGAACTAGTCTTTCATTGTTGTCAAGAAACAAGGACGATCTGTAGGTTTGAGCAACTAAGTAAGCTCTCAAATGTGTTGCACCTTATGACTGTGAATCATGTGTTGCTATGCATGTAAGTTGTTTTCAAATGCATGCCTAATCTTTAGGTTGTGTGGTCTCTTACTTGTTGTATAAATAGTAGTATGAGTTCATTTGTTGGGAAGCATTCTTCTTCTACACATTCCTTGTGTGTTATTCTTCTTTATATTAAGTGAAAGCTTTGAGCAATGAGAGTGAGTTTAGTATTATTTTGAGTGAAGTATTTTTATGGATTGAAGTTATTGTGAATTGTTGGAGAAATCGAAGGTCAAGCTAGTTGTTGTTCTAGAAGAGTTGTGTTTACAGTCAGTCAATTGCTTATATATATGTGTGTGTGTGTGTGTGTGTGTGTGTGTGTGTGTGTGTGTGTACGTGTATATATATACATGTATATACATATGTATGTATATAAATGTATATATATACATACATATATATACATGTATATATATGTATACATATATATATATAGATATATATATATATATATATATATATATATATATGTATATATCTATATAGATGTATATATATATATATGTATATATAGATATATATATGTACACAATCAATTACCCGGGATGAACTACTCCCTCCCGAAGAAAGCATAACCTCTCACTAACGCTGGCCCCTTTCCCCCCCGTAAGCTTGCTATTGGTGAGCTTGCAGTAGCATTTGAACAAACCAGTTGATCAAGTTACAAAGTCTCTCGAAGCTCTCTCTCGATGGGGTCAAGAAAGGGAGGAGTAGAGAATAGTGGGAGGAGCAGTTATAGCCTACCCCCTATACGGTGGTGTTTTCCCTTCACCCCCGGTGTTCCATTCCATCCATTGGATCAAACTCATTATAGAACTAGATAGTTGGCCTAAGGTGAGTATGGTAGGGTGCGATTCTATACATAACATGCCAACCGGCCCAAGAGGATCCCTTCCCTCTATAGTGGGGGGTGGGGGAAGCTGGGACCTCCCATAGACACCGGGCTGCTTCGACATCGTTTCCTATTCTATATCCTCCTAAGTTCCCACCCCAGGAGGAAAGAAAGTTTCTATCTACGAATAGGTTGGTCCTCTCACCCCACCTAAGGCCATATGGTTGGTGTCGAAGGCTGTCTTGGGTGGGAGGGAAACTATGGGCCCTACCCAAAGCCCTACCTATATAGTTGTTGGTCAAGTGAATGGTATAGGTAGGGTTGTTAAGGACCATATTTGAATCCGACCAACCATGCTTCACTCCAATCCAAGGAGATGGAGGTATCCCTCCCCTCCGGGATGGATCTACCCTCACCCCAACCCAACTGACCTAGCCCTTACCCACCGACCCTGCCGCTAGAAGAGGCCCACCCCCCACTACGGAGGGAAGGGATCCTCTAATCCCTATAGTTCGGTTAGGCCCCCATAGTCCAAAAATGAAGGGGGCCTAACCAAACTACAAGGATTAGTGGGGGACAATAAGACTCCATCACCCAACCTTCCCACAAGGCCTTCTCTTTATTGATGTTTAAATCATCTATTTTACTCAAAAAATCATTAGATACAAAAGTATTTTTTCTTAGTGAACATGCCATGGTTAATTACGGCCCGCCCCCCACTACGGAGGGAACCACTATGATTCCCTCCCACCTAGGTGGGGGGGGCATAATAGACTAGTTCATGTGGGGCCCTTAGTATCTAAAGGAGAGGAATTTGACAATCGGTAGCTACTTGTTAATTCTCTCATCTAGGTGAATGAAGCCTTCCTTCCGGATGGATGCCCGCTCTGAAGCTATCGGAAAGGGAAGCCCGCTCTAAAGATGTCAGAAAGGGAAGTTAGGGCTTGGGAATCACGCCTAATCAGAATTCAAAATGAGCTATAATTCCCTCCCAAGGGAACTTGTCTGGAGCTACTCCCATCCGATGGAGCCTAACTTGTTTGGAGCTCGAGAAAGCCTTTGTTACCGAACCATCCAAACGCCCTTGTGTGCTTCGCACCCACCCTGCCCTAAGATGAATGGGATGGTTAGGAGGAGACCTAACCTACGGAGTGGGGGGTGGGCCTCTTCTAGTGATAGGGTTGGTGGGTAAGGGATAGGTTAGGGCGAAATTGAAATTGCTGAAATTCCATTGAATCGGTGGTTCTGGATCATGGCCCTTTCTTCTTGGGTGGGAGGGCCCTTTCCCCTTGATTCATTGGGATGACCCTTTCTTTGGTGGGATCATGGCCCTTTGTAGTTGAGAGGATTAGGAAAGTTGGCTCGTTCCCTACCTTCCCTACAATTTGAGAACCCTCATAGTAGGGCCGCCCCAACCCCTTCCTTCTCCCTCGTCTCTTGCCATGCCATGTCGTGTGTTGGGTTCTACTCCCAATCAACCTACTTTGGCTGGGCCCTACCCTCAATCAACCGAGTCGTTCTCCAACTTGCTCTTGAGCCACGGAAACACGACAACTAAACCCACCGTCATTGCGCACCTTGCCCCAGTTAAATCACCCCCTCAATAAAGTTGATCCCATATCAGCTCTTGGGGTGGGACCTATATATATTATATATATATTAACACACACACACACACTATGTATTTGTATATATATGTATATATGTATATATATATCTATATATATATATATGTATATATATATATATGTATATATATATGTATATAGATATGTATATATATATATATATATATATATATATATGTATACACATATATATGTATATATATATACAAATACATAGTGTGTGTGTGTGTGTTAATATATATATGTATATATATGTATATATATGTATATATATGTATATGTTAGTATATATCCACATTTATCATATGTCAATAAAGCATGTATATATAATCGATATACAAATGAATATAATCAAGATAGAAATCACATTGTTATATTAATATATCGATCAAGTGTGTATATATATATGCCTCTATGTACATGTATATGTATGTATACATGTATCGATACATTTATATGGGCATGTCCATTTTCCACCGTACATGTATATTGATACATATATACATATGGATATATGTATATACTTTATATATACACACATTTGATTCTCACACCAAATCATACACAATTACTATGGTATTGATAAGAGACTACGAGTGATATATCTATACATATACATATGCATGTCGTTAGTCATCAGATAGTTCCATGCACATAAGCAACTCATGCATGAGTGTGCATAGGTGCATCTACCTATGTACCTTCATGTACACATTCCTTTGTCTATATGGTCTATCATTGTCATGCATGTGTGTACGCATACACATACCTCATATCAATACAAGCATGGTAACAAATAATTCTTATATTAAGCTTTTGAAAGAGTTATTTCTTGATTGTGGTACAAGTTTACTATGGTTACTCGCATTTAGGGAGAAGTAATATTTACTTTGAAGGAAAATTTGAATATGTTTACTTTGTTTATGAAATGATTTTATTTACTCCATGATAGGAGAGATTGTTTGACATAGGTATTGATATGTGGAACATACGAGGTATGTGTATGCGTACACACATGCATGACGATGATAGACCATATTCACAAAGGAACACGCACATGAAGGTACATAGGTAGACACACTTATGCACACTCATGCATGAGTTTCTTATGTGCATGTGACTATCCAATGGAATCAACAACATGCATATGTATACATATAGATATATCGCTCGTAGTCTCTTATCAATACCATAGTAATTGTGTATGATTTGGTGTTAGAATCGAATGTGTGTGTGTGTGTGTGTGTGTATATATATAAAGTCTATTACATATATCCATATGTATATATGTATCAATATACATGTATGGTGGCAAATGGACATTCCCATACGAATGTATCAATACATGTATAAATACGTATACATGTACATAGAGGCATATATATATATACACACACACACACAATCGATATATTAATATATCAATGTGATTCTTGTCTTGATTATATTCATTTGTATATCAATTATATATACATGCTTTATTGAAATATGATAAATGTGGATATATACTAACATATACATATATATATATGTGTGTGTGTGTGTGTGTGTGTGTGTGTGTGCTAATATATATATAGATGTAAGTATATATATATATATATATACATATATGTTACATATATATTTATATGGTGTTTCATTTGAGATCGACTATCTAAAGCAATGTTTATAAGACAATTTATAAGGAAATCAAAGGTCGACTTTATGATATTTATGACTATGCATAAAGGCCGAACTAATAGCATGTTGTCCAACACAATAAAGGAAAACATTCTGCAAACCCATACGCAACAATGAGTCGATATTATGAATGAGACTAAGTCAACACCATTATGTGGAGTTTCCTTGACTTAGTAAAACATATGATGTTGTGTCATCTAATGGAATATCTGAAGCAATAAATGAATGCTTGCATGTCGATTAGCAGGTCGATGACTGAGTTTGGATGTTAAATGAGCTAAGCCGACTCTAGTGAGACTAAGTCAACATTTGCTATGTGTTTCTGGTTAAACAAATGACTTATTCAACAACATGAAACCATGCCAACTTTGTAGGAGAAATTTTTTGTTTTGGTGCCACCTTTGAATCCTTTACTTTATAGATATCCTTTTTTAGTGCAAGTCAAATTCAACCATATGGTGATTTGAACTAGTCTTTCATTGCTATCAAGTAGCAAGGACGATCTATAGCTTTGAGCAGCTGAGTAAGCTCTCAAATGTGTTGCACCATATGACTATGAATCATGTGTTGCTATGCATGTAAGTTGTTGTCAAATGCATGCCTAATCTTTAGGTTGTGTGGTCTCTTACTTGTTGTATAAATAGTAGTATGAGTTCATTTGTTGGGACACATTCTTCTTCTACACATTCCTTGTGTGTTATTATGCTTTATATTAAGTGAAGGCTTTGAGAATTGAGAGTGAGTTTAGTATTATTTTGAGAGAAGTATTTTTATCAACTTGAAGAGATTGAGGTTATTGTGAATTGCTGGAGAAATCAAAGATCAAGCTAGTTGTTGTTCTAGAAGAGTTGTGTTTGTAGTCAGTCGATTGATACATGTATACATATATATACATATATATATATATATAAACACACACACACACACACACATATATATATGTGCCTCTATGTACATGTATACGTATGTATACATGTATCGATACATTCATATGGGCATGTTCATTTGCCACCATACATGTATATTGATACATATATACATATGGATATATGTATATACTTTATATGTATATAAACACATTTGATTCTCACACCAAATCATACACAATTACTATGGTATTGATAGGAGACTATGAGCGATATATCTATACGTATACATATGCATGTCGTTAGTTCCATCAGATAGTTCCATGCGCATAAGCAACTCGTGCATGAGTGTGCATAGGTGTGTCTACCTATGTACCTTCATGTGCATGTTCCTTTGTGCATATGGTCTATCATCGTCATGCATGTGTGTACGCATACACACACCTTGTATGTTCCACATATCAATACAAGCATGGTAACAAAGAATTCTTGTATTAAGCTTTTGAAAGAGTTATTTCTTGATTGTGGTACAAGTTTATTATGGTTACTCACATTTAGGGAGATGTAATATTTACTTTGAAGGAAAATTTGAATATGTTTACTTTGTCTATGAAATGCTTGTATTTACTCCATGATAGGAGAGATTGTTTGACATAGGTATTGATATGTGGAACATACGAGGTATGTGTATGCGTACACACATGCATGACGATGATAGACCATATGCACAAAGAAATGCATACATGAAGGTACATAAGTAGTCACACCTATGCACACTCATGCACAAGTTTCTTATGTGCATGGAACTATCTGAAGGAACCAACGACATGCATATGTATCCATATAGATATATCTCCCATAGTCTCTTATCAATACCATAGTAATTGTGTATGATTTGGTGTGAGAATTGAATGTGTGTGTGTATATATATATATATATATATATAAGTTATATACATATATCCATATGTATATATGTATCAATATAAGCATATGGTGGAAAATGGACATGCCCATATGAATGTATCGATACATGTATACATACGTATACATGTACATAGAAGCATATATATATATATATATATACACAATCGATATATTAATATATCAATGTGATTGCTATCTTGATTATATTCATTTGTACATCAATTATATATACATGCTTTATTGACATATGATAAATGTGGATATATACTAACATATACATACATACATACATACATACATATATATATATATATGTGTGTGTGTGTGTGTGTGTGTATGTGTGTGTGTTAATATATATATATATATATGTCTATGTTACATATATATTTATATGGTATTTTCTTTAAGATCGAATATCTAAAGTAATGTTAATAAGTCGATTTACAAGGAAATCAAAGGTCGAATTTATGATATTTATGACTGTGCATAAAAGCCAAACTAATAGCATGCTATCCAATGCCATAAAGGCAAACATTATGCAAACCCATATGCAACAATGAGTCGATATTATGAATGAGACTAAGTCGATGCCATTATGTGGAGTTTCCTTGACTTGATAAAACATATGACGCCTTGTCATCTAATGGAATATCTAAAGTAATAAATGAATGCTTGCATGTTGATTAGCAGGTCGATGACTGAGTTTGGATGTTAAATGAGATAAGCCGACTTTAGTGAAACTAAGTCAACATTTTCTATGTGTTTCTAGTTAAACAAATGACTGATTCAACATCATGAAACCGTTCCAACTCTATAGGAGAACTTTGTTGTTTTGGTGCCACCTTTGAATCCTTTACTTTGTAGATATTTGTTTTAGTGCAAGTCAAATTCAACCATATGGTGATTTGAACTAGTCTTTAATTGTTGTCAAGCAGCAAGGACGATCTGTAGCTTTGAGCAATTGAGTAAGCTCTCAAATGTGTTCCACCTTATGAATGTGAATCATGTGTTGCTATGCATGTAAGTTGTTGTCAAATGCATGCCTAATCTTTAGGCTATGTAGTCTCTTACTTGCTGTATAAATAGTAGTATGAGTTCATTTGTTGTGACGCATTCTTCTTCTACACATTCCTTGTGTGTTATTTTTCTTTATATTAAGTGAAGGCTTTGAGCATTGAGAGTGAGTTTAGTATTATTTTGAGAGAAGTATTTTTATCAACTTGAAGAGATTGAGGTTATTGTGAATTGCTGGAGAAATCAAAGGTCAAGCTAGTTGTTGTTCTAGAAGAGCTGTTTGCAGTAAGTTGATTGGGTAGCTTTTTATAGGCATGAGAATAATCTTCCTTTTCTTGTATTAAGCTTTTGAAAGAGTTATTTCTTGATTGTGGTATAAGTTTATTATGGTTACTAACATTTAAGGAGAAGTAATATTTACTTTGTAGGAAGAGTTGAATATGTTTACTTCGTTTATGAAATGCTTGTATTTACTCCATGATAGGAGAGATTGTTTGACATAGGCATTTAATTATACTAGATATGTTTGGAGAGATTGTTTGACATAGGTATTTTATTATACTAGATATGTTTGGAAAGGTTGTTTAACATAGGTATTTTATTATACAAGATATGTTTGAACATGGGTAGCTTAAGGGAATACTCATAACTAGATATTTGTTATGCTAGTTAGCTAGTAGGTTACTCCTAGGAATGATGTCCAATGAAGGGAGGGAACTAGTGCTTTGCTTATTGAGTTATGTTACCTTAGGTTTGTGTTAAGAGATATGTTATCCTAGGGATTAGCTTAACCGTGGAGAAGGATTACCTAAGCATAGATATAATGGCCTTAAGTCAAAATGAGCTTGCCATAGTGTAGGTGAATGGTAGACCTTCACTCGAAGTACTGAGTGAGAACACTTTGGTCAAACTAGTGTGATTGCCCGAAGCTCCACTGTCAGTTCACCATCTCCATTTAAATGCATGAGGGTTAACTAGTGTAGGGTTATAAATCCTAGTCATATAAGACACAACACTAAGCTCAGAGTGGTGTGTTGTACGGGGTTACCCAACCAATACCTTCGTCAAAGGGAAGGGTCATCTATCATTGATAGATGTGCGAGGGACCGCATATGAGTTTGTGGTTGGCAAAAAAGCACTTGAGTGATGCTTTTCCTCCTTAACAGGCGATAGAAGACCAATGTTTTGAAAGGCAGATTCTTGGACCATCTATATCTTATTCTATGAAGCACGAAGGAGCTATGTGTGTAATTATGTACTTTCTTGGAATATTCTACTTTTTAAAGTATTGTAATGGAATGGAAATCCTTATTGTATGTTGTATATCATCTTTGTTCATACATTCTCAATAAAGAAAATAATTATTTTTATTGCAATGGCTTCTTACATAGTTTATTTTACTCGCATAGTAAAAACTTAGGAAATTTACTTCAATGATCGTTTGTCATATTACAAGATTGAATGTTTGCTTATTGTTCTTGACCTTGGTTCAACACCATTAATCCATCTAAGAGCCCAACTTAGGAGAACATGAGCCTCACAATTTAATAGATTTCCCATAGGTGCTTCTAAGCATTGCTTGTTGCTTAGTAGATTTAAGGTGCATGCACAAAGGCAAACAAATTTTAAACAATATAATTATACCATATCAAGTTCATGAATTACATCTTCAGTCTTGTCCATAAATCCAAATTCACACCCACAAATATCAATTCTACATACATAAAAATAAACTAAACTAACAAACAATAAAAATATTAAACAAACAACAATTATTAAACATATCTTTATTTTCTAAAACCACATAATCATCTACAAATCTTTATTTTTTTTAACAAATAAATTCCTAAAATTTATATTATGAAATCTTTCATTAAAAATAAAATTAAATACTCTTACATTTTATCAATTTTCATAATTAATTTACTATTTACTTTAATCATCGTATCACTAACTCAAATATCTAAACTTTCTTTTTTATTTAATTATTAGTGCTAGATATTTATTAAGTGGTGCTTCCCTGACAAAATGAAAGGAAGGATAATCTAGAAAGCGAAAGAAATAATAATTAAATGACGTGTGGAAAATAATAATTAAATGACGTTTGTAAAATATGATTATTGTTTTAAGGGCAATAAATTTTATTGCATAGAAATAAATCCAACACGTTTAAGGTTGCCACAAGTGGTAAACGATATTAACGCCCATGCGAGATATGAATGAGTCAAATAAGTTCCTCCACGGACCACCCTCCATTTCTCTAGAACCGTCTAGAGATCATGAAATGAAATCAGATTTTATTGTAAGGGTGATGACATTTCTTTGATTATGACATATATGAAGATTTAGATTGTTTTTAAAGTGCAAACTAAAAAATACTTAAGATTGTTATATAACATTTCAATAAAAGATCTTACTAACCTCTATGAGATCAAGATAAAATTAATAGTGGATCTTGATTGACAAGTTTTTTGTTTTGACTCTCCCCTCTTCAGATAAGATAAGACAAGTTGTCCATTCTTAGGTTAGTAGGTATAATTTTTCCACAGTCCATAGAAAATAGTAAGAACGTTTTTGGTTTAAATTGTGTGTACTTCTTTGAATCAATGTTTTGAATCACACCCAGTGATCCATCGTCATAATCCTCTTCCTAATGATGGATCACTGAGTGTGATTCGAAATGTCGATTCAAAAATCACATGCAATTTAAATAAAAAACGTTCTTACCATTCTTTGGTTGTCGTTGTGGGTGATACAAATGTCATTGTAGACCACACACTCTATGTAATATTCTACTTCTATCACATGAAATATTTTAATAACATATATAAGACCAAGATAAAGGTTGTGAATTAGCTTTACAAAAAAATTAGACATTTTCATGTCGGATCTTTGAGTGAATCTTGATTAACAAGTTTTTTGTTTTGACTCTCCCCTTTTTAATGTGGGCAAGTTGTCCATTCCTAAATTATCTTTGTAGACGATAACAATGTCATTGTAGACCATGCACTTTAGCATATGAGGACAAGTTTTCTGCAAGGGGTAGTTGAAACTGAGCAACACTTCATCTTTGAATGTGCAACATATGAGGATATATGTATTCAATTCAAAAATAATTTGAAGGTGGGTAGTTTGAATGAACTATATGAGGAGGAAAGACTTCACATAACGACAAGTTTTTTGATCAAGATTTATAATATAGAAAAACCAACATAAAAAAAAAACTTAAAAATATATTAATGTTATGTTCTTAAATCCCTTAGACCACTTGATCTCCTAATCATCATTAAAATCACTATTTCACCTAAACCGAGCTTAAATAAGCCTAATCCTTAACTAGACCATCAACATTATACACTTGCCATTCTAAAGGAAATGCATTAAGGGGGGCAAAGTCAACAAAAGGAGTAAGAAAGAAAACGGGGAGCGAAAATCAACAAAAGGAGTAGGAAAGAAAGCGGGGAGCGAAAAGACCCAAACGGAATTCTATTATTGGTCATCGACGTCATTTGACCAAAAAAGCAAGTCGCAAAACGCGATTTTGTCGGCAAAAAAACCTTGAACTGGGAACTCAGGACACGTGGCGGGAAGAAACCCTAGAATCCAGAGTGTCCTAATCACAGACAGAGGGGACGGGGACCCGTACAATGCCACGCACACGTGCCACGTTTTCATTTAGCCGCCGTTGCCACAGCCTCTTTAAAGTTTCCTGGGAAACCGCCGTGTTCTTACTGTCTCTGCCTGCGGTCATAACGCACCCATGTTTTGTTTTGGGGGCGCTTAATGGATCCAATGCCGGTCTATCTCATTCACCGAGTTCTTCCCATTTGGACGTGGATAGGATTTCAAAGTCCTAAAGACAGTTTGAAGAACATCTAACTCAAATCATTTTTTTTTGTACTCTCGATTTTTCTGTCATTTTGATGGTAAAAATTCCCTAAATTTTTCATCCTCGATAAACCCATTTTCCTGTTTTGTGGATTTCCCTCACCCCCTGCTTATCTTCTTTCCAAGAATTTAGTCATTCTGTACTTTGCTTCTTGACGGTCAGCGTGGTATATTCACTGCACGAGAGCTGACTTGGAGCGAGGGCTGTAACTACTTAAGTTGTATTGTGGTGGGTTTTCAGATATGGTGGAGATTTCTAAGTAGGAGTAGAATTTCTGAGCAGCATGGATCTGGAATCAGGCACGTATGCCGCCAAGGTACAAATAAATTTGCATTCAATTTTTTTTTTTTTAAATTTAAATTAATTTTTTATTGCAGTTGCAATTTATCTATGTAATCAAAAGGGTATTTATCTTATGTATATAAAATTTATCTCTATTGAATGTCACATTTACCAGGCATCATTACTACTGGTAGCTAAATGGATAGCGCGTCCTTGCCTTTATGTTAAAGAAAATCAATTATCTGTGCAAGCGGTACTAAGGAATGTTAGAAATCTTCAATTATTAAAACACTTCATACTCGCCAATCCCACATAACACTGTATACATGGGAGCTCATGGTGAGTCTACTTAGAATTAAATGAATGTTGGCCAATTTTTAATCAAACCCCAGTGACAAATTTTTCATCTTTTCCCAAATGTTTATAGGTAATTCTTATGCCATGAAATAGAAAAACATTACACCATTCTGTCCTCTTAGTGCTTAGGTTATGTTTGCAGTGTAAATTTGTGGTATGGATTTCTGGATTTCATGTGTGTAGAACTATTCTTTTCAAAGAGCTTCACCAATGCCCTCATCATCAGGGAAGTAGCCACTGCCTCCTCTTTAAGTTGCTCTGATGGTTTCAGAGTTTGTCTAACATTTGTGATCTGTGAAGTTGATTTGATTCCAAAGTGTTTTTGGGCCTTGGGGAAATCATGAACTTCCTGTCATTGAATCCCAGTCTTGGTGCCTCTGATATTCACCATTTTATGGTTTACCGTAAAAAGAGGTGTAACAGTTCAGGAATGTAAAATTGCAAGAAATAGTTCTATATTGATTTTGGCATTGTCATCAAATGCACAAGAACCAATCAATGTCTGAGAGCAATGGAAAAATGCCTCAACCATGCCAGAAGACTGCATTTACTTGTGTTGAGTGTAAATCATGAATCTTTTAGGAACACGGCTAGGTGCAGGATCTTTGGCTCACTTCCTGATAACTTATGAAAAAGGTTTATCCAGTTTTCTAATATCTGCATATTCTGAATTACTACTGAAAACAAAAGTTGATAGATATAGAACCTTATGCCTTTGTTGGGTACCCACGTGTTTGAAAAATCACAGCATCTGCTCCTCAGTGAGCATTCAGAAATATAGAAAAAATCAATGTTATTGTGTAGTGGTAACCTTTACCTCTTTTGGCTAGGGAGAAGGGTTACCTTTTATCTCTTAATATATTCTTAAATCTCCAAATGACAACAGATGTTCTGCTAATGATCTGTTTAATTCATACCTTGTCAAAGACCTCAACTAAAATAGTCCCTCCTCCACTGACAGCATTATGTCCGAAGTGATGCTAGTTCACTTTCACATTAACCGTGATGAATAATTAACTGAATTCTTTGGTTCGTGTTCTTGACATTTGATGCTCGAAGTCTGTTGGGCATATTTATTATTTCAGCCTTTTTGGGAGAAAATTTAACATTTAGAAAAGTACTAGTAGAAGTGGAAGATGCTTGCTGGTTTCAGAAACAGGTTACTTTCAGTTTTGGAGGTTTTCTTATAATTAAAAAAAGTTGAGCCATTTTTAAAGGAAGTTAATGATAATACCAAATCTGAAAAGGAAGTTAATGATAATACCAAATCTGAAAGTACCAGTAATAAGATTTTTTTTCCCAAACATTTTATAATATTAATTACTATTTCTTGAAATAGAGACATGACAACTATTCTATATTTCTTTAAAAATATCCCTGGACCTCCTCTATGAGTTGCACTGACCATCTCAAAATATTACCTCATATTTTGTAACCTTTATAAGTTGATATGATTTCAAAGTGATTTTGGGTCTTTGGAAAATCCTGAATTTCTTGTCAGTGAATCCTGATCTTGGTGTTGCTGATATCGATCATTGATGGGTGCATCTTAGTAAGAAATTTGATATTCCAGGAATGGAATTTAGAAGAAATGATTCTCTATAAGAATACAAAACTTTTCTGGAATCCCTCTGTATATTGAAACTGATCCTTGATGTTTCGGGTCTGAATATTTCAACCCATCATCAGGGGAAAAACAGTATTGATGCATGGTAAATTCAAAATTGGGCTCCCTATAAAGATAACCTGAGAGAGTGACTGTTTATTTATTAATTACCTCCAATAAATTTTGCCAACTATCCAAGATGTTGAGAATGAGTTTCGATATACAATCTTATTCCAGAAATATTTTGTTTTCTTATTAAGAATGGGTTGTCAAAGCTATTCCTTACTGAATGGTCCTATATCATTTTCGATATTGTCATCAAATGCAAAAAAAAAAAAAATTGAGGTCCTGAGAGAGATGGTAGAATGCCTCAATTATGCGAGAAGATTGCATTTTCTTGTGATGAGCGTAAGTCATCCATTAGCAAGGGGGGCAGGTGCAGGATCTCTGGCTTATGGTTCCTGATAACTTGGTATGAAGGATTTGTATTGAGGTTCATATTCTGCTTTCAAACAAAAAGAATGTTGATAGATATAGACCATGATTCTTTTGGTGGGTATTGCCATGTTCCAAAAGTCGCAGCATCTTTTCCCCAGAGAGCATGCAGATACATAGCAAGACCAACACTATCTGATTAGTTACCTCTTTTAGCTAGGAGGAGGATTAGTTTTTCTCGTAACATATACTTAGATTTCAAGTTGACATTATATGTACTGCATATGATCTTTTTAAATTTTTAATTCATACCTTGCCAAATACCTGAACCTTCACTAATAGCATTTTGTGCAAAGTGGTGCTAGTTCAAAAACAAAGCATATTCACTTTCAGTCTTGCAGGGCTTTTTTTTCTTACCTTAACCTTCTATTTTCCATGGATTTATAGATATTTAACTTCCCTTGAAGTCTAGAAATTGGAATAATATTTCCTTGATTGGAAAAATGTGTATATCAGTAATCAATGCATGCTAAATGCCCTATGAGAAGCATTCCCGTTTTCAGGATTATTGCTTTCAGGATCTAAACTCTGTCCTTCAATTGTTTTGCAGAATTATCAAAAGGATTCATACAAAACTGTATTGGCTCTGGCTTATCAGAGTTTGGGAGTGGTATATGGTGACCTTAGCACTTCTCCTCTCTATGTTTACAAAAGCACTTTCTCTGGAAAATTGAGACTCAAGGAAAATGATGATGAGGTCCTTGGGGTTCTTTCTCTTATCTTCTGGACTTTTACACTAATTCCCCTCTGCAAATACATATTTTTTGTTTTAAGGGCAGATGACAATGGTGAAGGTACTCTCTGAACCACGTGCATTTCTCACAAGCAAGTTGTGATCTTGGTTTCTTTGTTTCTGTGTCTTTCTGCTTTGTCTGATTTTCAATTTATGGGATTCTTCGTCTGGTATAAGTGCAGGTGGGACTTTTGCCTTGTATTCATTACTTTGCAGGCATGCAAAATTGAGCCTTATGCACAATCATCAACCTTCAGATGAGCAGCTTTCAACATACAAGCTAGAAAGTCCTCCTCGAGATACATTTCAGAGTTCTGCAATCAAATCATTCTTTGAGAAACATCGTAGAATCCGCTTGATTCTCCTCATGGTAGTGTTGCTTGGAACGTGCATGGTTATTGGCGATGGAGTGCTTACACCAACAATCTCGGGTATGTGTAGCCATGATGTTCTTTATTCCAACATTTTGATCCGAGGCTTTTGCCTGCAAGTGCATTTAACAACCACTAACAGAAATAGTTAATATTCAGGCATTCAGGTGTTATTGAACTGGTGTTTGAAAATGAATAGATAATATACTCTTTTATTCATTATGTGATGTAGCTTATCTTACAAACTTGCATCGATTACCTAGATTCCGCTTTCCTTTCCAACAAGAAAATGTTTCTCAAGTCTCAAATTTTGAACAATGAACAATAAAACCTTGGCTAATGCTTGTCATAAGTGGGCACCAGAAAGTATTATAACATTTTTCTTTTCATGAATTTTGCAGTCCTCTCAGCAGTGTCGGGTGTCCAAGTAAAGTTCAGTTGTCTTCATGAAAGTAAGAAGGATTTCTACTTCATTTTTGGATCAACTACTATAGCAACAGTTTTCTGTTCCATTTGGGTTTTAAACATTATGCATGAATGGTGACATCTTGCAAAAATGCATAATTCGTTGCTTCTTTCAAGAAGGTTCTTTTACTTACAACTTTTGTCATCTGCTAAATTAAGTCTGAAGTTTTGGTCATCTGATCTGATTTGACAGATCACATTGTCACCATTGCATGTGTTATCATAGTGGGACTCTTTGCACTGCAGCATTATGGTACACATAGAGTAGGGTTTCTCTTTGCACCCATTGTCATAGCCTGGCTTGTCTGCATCAGTGGCATTGGAATTTACAACACAATCCACTGGAATCCCAGTGTGATCCGAGCAGTCTCACCATACTATGTGTACATATTCTTCAAGAAGACACAAGGAGATGGTTGGGCCTCCCTTGGAGGTATTGTCCTTTGCATCACAGGTTGGTATCCGTTTCTTGTTTGTGCCTTACAATGTGGTACAAACTTGCAAAATCAGTGTACAATTCAAGAGCAATTTTGTTTCATAGAGCTGAATTCGTATTTAAGTGGAAACTCCTTCCCAGTTGTCTGGTATTTATGAATCTACTTTCCTTGTCAGGTGCTGAGGCTATGTTTGCAGATTTGGGTCACTTTTCTCAGTTGTCAATCAAGGTAAATTAATGCTCTTTATATAATGGCAAAGTGAAATATTTAATGTGTAATATACCAATCATCTCATAAACTCACATACCAAGGCAGATAGCATTTACTGGAGTTGTCTATCCCTCTTTGATTCTTGCTTACATGGGGGAAGCTGCATTTCTTTCCAAAAACAAACATGAACTACAAAGCAGCTTCTATAAGGCCATTCCAGGTAAGCTACATTATTTATCTCTCAATTTTTAATAGAGATAGCAGCACATATAAAAGTGAGATACAAGAGTTAATGCTTAATTAAACTTAATCGTGCTCCAAGACTTGACATATAATAGTATTTTATCCTGCAGAACCTGTGTTTTGGCCCGTTTTCATTGTGGCCACCATGGCTTCTGTAGTGGCAAGTCAGGCAGTCATTTCAGCAACCTTTTCTATAATCAACCAATGCTCAGCTCTAAGCTGTTTCCCTCGTGTGAAGGTCATCCATACCTCCAATAAAATACATGGGCAGATATACATTCCAGAAGTAAACTGGATCTTAATGTGTCTTTGTCTTGCTGTTACCATTGGCTTCAGAGATATAAGCATGATTGGCCATGCCTATGGTATGTACCTGATTTCTCTCGCCTTTGATTTGACTTCTAGTCTATAAGTAGAGATTGCCAAAGAGTAGGGCCATCAATTATGTTGACTGAAATTACCTTGTTGATTTGCAGGACTGGCTGTCATTACTGTCATGTTTGTTACAACCTGCTTGATGTCTTTAGTGATTGTTACAATATGGCAGAAAAGCATATTTCTAGCCTTGATCTTCTTAGTCTTTTTTGGATCTATTGAACTTGTGTATGTCTCTGCATCTCTGATCAAAGTTCCTAGAGGAGGCTGGCTTCCATTGGTGCTGTCCTTAATTTTCATGGTCATCATGTTTGTTTGGCATTATGGCACCACAAAGAAGTATGAGTTTGATTTGGAAAACAAGGTTTCCATGGAAAGAATATTGAATCTGGGACCTAGCCTTGGGATAGCTCGTGTGCCTGGAATTGGACTTGTCTATACAGATGTAGCGACAGGAGTCCCTGCTGTATTTGGTCATTTTGTGACAAATCTGCCAGCTTTCCATCAAGTCCTAGTGTTTGTATGTATCAAATCAGTTGAGGTTCCAAAAGTTCCAGTCGAGGAGCACTACCTCATAGGCAGAATAGGCCCAAAGGAGTACCGGATGTTCAGATGCATACTGAGATATGGTTACAAGGATGTGCATTATGACAACTATAACT
>VDFB02385943.1:0-26906 GCA_007258455.2 Sequoia sempervirens | reverse complement strand
TATCAACCAAGGTGTGTAAACTTATGATGGTACTTCGCTATATGTGTCTCCACGGGCTTGTGCTAACCTAAATTACTTTACATAAACTTATTTAATATATTCTACCTTGCTGGAATTTCACATAATTGTGAAAATAATGAAACTAGTTACAGAACCTAGTGGCTATGGGTACCTACAACATAAGTTGTAGGTGACTACTAAAAATCTATAAATGCAAAATCAATCTGAAACTATTTAAAATGATAAAATAACCAATCCTAATCTCTGGAGAACTATGATCTAACTTTGTTCATGAACATTCATGAATTAACTAACCATAAACCATTTACTTGCAATGTACATGTAAGGTAAAGAAAATAGAGATAATGAAAGTACATAAATAACTGAAAGATAAATGAAGTGATGGGCAGTACCTAAGTGGCCAGCTTAGAAGATAGCATCACTTAACTAAAAACTAGATCTAATTTAGATTCTCACACATCCATGCATCATACAATCTCATTCATCACACAACACTAGATACTCAGACAAAATCCTTCTTGTGGATTTTATTCCATAATATCATTGTAACAACATTTCTTTCGATAACTAAAAAACTAGAAAACTAATAACTGATAAAATATTGTATTAATAAACTAACTAAACTATTAACTCATCCCCTAACTTTATAAAAAAAATGGGAAGATTTTTATTCAAACTTCTAACTAACTAACTATCTACAATGATAAATCTCACTCCTAGATACAAGGAGATGGAAAAATGATTGACTTATTCATCTAATTGAAACAAAGACCTATTCAAATAAGGATAGCTTGCATGTGAAACACAAAGGAAAAACATCCAATGTTCAAGAATAAATATCTTCAAGATTTATTCCTTCCATAATGACCACACTCAGCTCCATAGTTTCTTGTACTTGATCAGCTTAAACTTCATTAATTCCCTTGTTCTTCTTCTTTGATGCTTGCTACAAATACTCTTTTCTACTTACCACATGTTGCTCATCTACAAAGAGATTAATCCACACATACATATGCAACTAACCACTATAATTAAATCACAACATTTCATCCTGTTATGCCTTGCATAACAACCCCATTTTAATTTTTGATCAAAATGGGTCCCCCTTGTGTTTGTTTGTCCTGGGTGTTTTTGTTTGGGTCTTAGGAGTTGTTCTTTTTGCTCCTAATTCCTTGTTCTTTTTGTCTAGCGAAAGGGGAACCGAAATGGAAACTAGACTCAGAACTTTGACAAGGTTCCAAGTCCAGATTCAGTTCCAGTCCCGACCCCGCCCTTGCCTTTTTTATTTTCTTTGTCTTTTTGGTTTTCCTTGTGCACTCTTCGGTTCATTTATCCCTTGAGTTGTATTTTTTTTGCTTGTGTTTTGTTTTCCCTTGGAAAAAGCGGAACCAAAAACGAAATCAAACTTGGAACTTTGCAAAAGGTTCTAGATTTTGGTTTTGGTTTTGATACCGCTCCCATTGGTTTTCTTTGTGTTTTGTCCAGGCTGTTTGTGTTTTTTTTTGGAATGGGCTTTGTTCTGGTCCCACTTCCCTTTCTTTTTAGTTTCTCAATTTTCTTCTATTGGTGTTTATTCCTCTGGAGTGAACAAAACCAAAATCATAACCAAAATTGGAACTTTGCAAAAGGTTCTAGATCTAGTTTTGATTCCAGATCTGCCCCCATTACTTTGTTGTTGTCTTCCTTGCCACAGGGCTAGAACTAAAACCAAAATGGAATGTGGATGCTTACATCAAGTTCCTATTTCTAGAATCGCTTTGTGTCTACCCCAACTTGGCTCTACTCCCACACTGGAAAGGTTTCGCTTCTGCATTCTTCAGTCTCAAACCCGCCTCTTGAAGTAAATAGCTAAATAAATAAAATGCCTATCAGAACTGGGTCAAAAATTGGAACTGGGGGATAAAATGTTCATGTCTGGATTTTGCTCCTATTCCACTCCTGCTACAGTCTCGCTTCCACTCCGCTCATGTTTCGATCTTGCCAATGAAAATGTTCTCATCCTAAATCTATTCCAACTCTACCCCACTTCATGTGCCAAAATGAGAAATCCATGTGAAATTTTAGTCCCGATCCAGCCAGTCAAAAAGAAAACCCAACACTAGTGCCAGTTCCTGATCTAAATCCTGCACATGATGCACTCCTGATCCCGTTCCTAGCCACAATCTTGATCCTGCCATATGCAATAAGTGAAATAGATACACAAAGCAAGTGAACTATTTCACTTAATGCCTCAAAAGAGTGCCTTATCAATAACATTAAATAAAAGGGGGATTTATTATTTTTATTATTTCAATTATAAAATTGAATGTTTATTTTCATTTAATTGAAATAACTTGAAGTTGATTAATTTTTGAAATTAATTATCAATTGATTAATTTATAAGTTAATTAATACATTTTGATTTTTTCAAGTACTTGTGTGGATTGAAAGAAATAATGGATGACTTCATAATTTGAAAATTGGATGTGCAAAGAGAATATTTTCTAAAAGATCATTGAACCAGCTATAAACTAAATGTATGTTGGGCCCACTTGAGTTTATTTTTGGAAAGAATGTTGCTACTTATCATGGAAAAAGGATAGACTCAAGGTTAAACTAGAGGTTTCAATCATGAACTAGAGGCTACAAATGTAACTCAAAGATGTAGTTGTTAAGTGAAGCTAAACTGGAGCTGAAACATGAGGTTGTCTTTATGGTGATTGCCTACACACAAAAGCTACAACTTTTGATGTCTTAGTCTTGGGAGGGAATTATGTAAATTAATGAGCTATTAATTGTAAAATATGATCATTTTGTAAAGGTTAGACACTTAGGAAAATAAGTTAGAAGTTTTACAGATTAGCTGATTAGATTTTTGCAGTAGAGAAGATGAGACAATTTTTTGTATTCTTAGTTTATATAGCTTAGGTAATTTGAAGACATTGGTTTTTGTGCACTGGTGAAACTTGCAAGATTTGTAAATGTTGTTTATTTGTTTTGCAGTAGTAGAAGCAGCTAGATTTAAACATGCTTTAAGTTATGCTATGGAATAACATTTGTTGTGTTAATCATTTGATTTGGAATCTTTCAAGGAATGAAGTTTTATCTTTTCTTTTGTTTGAAATGGTGATTTGCGATCTATTGTTAAGTTTACACTTTGAATGAATGGCTTAGTATTGATTACAAGATGATTTATTTTGTAGTTTAAGTTAGGAATTCCTTAGAGAGTAATAGGTACATATGGTTAACTAAATGAATCAACATTCTTTTCATTCTTGTGTCTTGATCTATCTATTTCCTTTTTTATACCCCCTATTAGAGTAGGTTTAGATAGAATTTTGATCCTACAACAATCAAGAAGCTCAATAACCAGTAGGCCCCTTGAACATTACAACCTCATTGACCGCTCAACAAAACATCACAATTGAGAACCAAATAGAGAGACCTTGGAAGATAGGTGGTTTTAGATTAGTTATCTTTTTCAGGAGAAACATAGTAGAAATATTTTGTTTAAATGTTGTTGTGTCAATTTGGCCATCAACAGGACTGGCACTAGAAGGAGGGCTTGAGAAATTTTGGATTGTTGTGAGTGGGAGAGGGTTAGATCCTAGAAAGCCTAGATGGGAAACCTTTTGTATACCCTCGAGATTATTCATGAAATTTATCCTCACATGTATAGCAAGCTTCCTTTATTTTCTGACAATGGGCAAAAAACTTCAAATCATGTTAAGATTTTTTGGGATTTATTGACTTTTCTTAGGGTTCGATATGAAGATATTTCTTGTCAATTATTCATCAAAACACTTCAAGGTACAAGATGACAATGGTATGATAATCTTTCCCCAAATACTATTTTTTTATGGATGGAGTTGGAAGTATTATTCTTAGATCAATTTGATCCTTATGAGTGTATGTAAAACCCATCACTTCAGTTTGCAGCCATGAAAAGAGCACCAGATGAATCAATTATGTAGTTTAATCATAGGTTCCTTCTCATGCTTAAGCGAGTTGTAGATTCAGATTTGGTTATTAATGATTATGTGATAAAAGAGCATTATGATTGGGGTTTAAATACTTTATTGGTGGCAAGAATTAAATGTTGTGGTGGAGGTACCACCTTATGGGACGC
This sequence comes from Sequoia sempervirens, assembly GCA_007258455.2. Taxonomy (NCBI): domain Eukaryota; kingdom Viridiplantae; phylum Streptophyta; class Pinopsida; order Cupressales; family Cupressaceae; genus Sequoia; species Sequoia sempervirens. The sequence goes on along the minus strand of VDFB02385943.1, from coordinate 22,777 downwards.
ATTTAGCAAAGCTCTCTTACTGGAACAATCTGGACAAGATGTTAGAAACCTGCATAATCAAAGTAATAACTATAATGATCTTGTAATTGAAAACTGCCACCCTTCACATCTTTGCACTGGTTTACCCACGATGCCTACCCACATGAAAAGTCAAGCTTTGCAAAATCCAATAATAGAAGTATCCCACTTACCAATGAAGTTGTGAATATATCATCTATTTTCGGTCATACTCTAATGTATGAACCATTACATCATAATGAAGTTGTAAGTGAAATATTTGATGAGAAAATATATACCATTTTGATGTTTTATTTAACAAAGAGCATGAAATTGATATAAATTCAGAGCATAATGAAAATATCAATCTAGAATTTGATTTTGTTGAAAATGTTGATATTAATGATGATATTGAAAGAAATGAGGTATTAACATAAGTCTGTTGTCATAAAAAATCAACAGCTAAAGAATCTCCTTCCAACACTTTGAACATTTATTCTGAACAAGATGAACAACAAGATGAGGGATGGACAAAGGAGCATGGTTTATGTTGGTTGGATATACCACTCATGCAAAATCGAATAAGGGATCTAAGTTGGAAGAATTAGGAGATCTGAAGCTATCAGAACTTGTTAGGCCAAATGGATGTAGGATACATCAAACCAATAAACATTCTTAGATGGATTTCCATTTTTTTCTTGGTAGGATGGAGTTATATTTCAAACAGCTAATCAATGTTGAAGGAATACTTATGGAAGATCCCTGGAGTACATATCCGCTCAATGAGGAAGATGAAATAATTAGTACACATGAAAATGATAATCAAACCATCCAAAATGATGTGAGTAACTGTGAGGAGATGTTTATTTATTCCTCATCTTTTGATAACCTTGATCCTTGCATCAGGATGGATTTTATAATTGATAAAGCTTCCTTACCTTGTGCAGATTTGGTGGATATGGAAAGTGAATTTATTGATATTTTCATTAACTTTTTCATGAGTGTTAATAATGACCAAACATCTTTTGACAAGTTAACATAGGAAAATGACTCTTTTGATCTAAATAACAAATAAATTGAAATGGAGAACACACTTGGGGATGAGATTGCAAATGAATCTTGTGGTCAAAGACAAGGACTTGAATGCCAAAAGACTCTTCAAGGGAAGAAGTTGGAATGGATTTGCAGATTCACCAAGTGTTTCTTGATGATCAAGTACATTAGATTTATGTATGTTAAGAATATGACCAAGAGGTTGCTCTAAAGATTGAACCACTTCACCATGACAAAGAGAATAAAATGGGGGAGTATCCTCTTAGTGTCGATTTTGTTTATTCAAATGGGTTTTTTGAAGGCAATGCTTGTTCACCATGTATCCGTATCTCTGGAATTAATGATGATGAGTTGGATGCTGATTTTCAAACTCTTTTGGGTGACATGTTTGAAGAGAGTGCTGACATCAATGCTTCATTTCTAGAGGAAAAGGGTTTGTAGACCTTGCAAGTTGACAACATGGGTGATTTGTTGCCCTGTCCATTTGAAGAGATCGAAGGAATATGGGACTCTACATTTGAGTGAAATACAGAGATGTTGGTAAATGGATATTCTAGTTGCATAAGGAACCTCTTTGTAGATGACTCATGTAAGATTCATCCTCTTGGTTCACATCTTGAGGTAAGTTGCCCTGATTTCTTATCAGTTGCGAAGGCTACCATAATATGTATGGAAAATGTTGAAAAATTGATTTAAAGGTTGAGGAAGCTAACCATGTAATTGGTAAAATCTATGTTGTTGAGAATGTGATTGAGGTTCATAATCCTGGTGAAATCAAGTATACTAGTTTATTGTTTGAAACTAGTAATGACAGGATATGCATGTAAATTTTAAATCTCCCTGTGACCTCTTAAATAATAATGATATGCCCCTAATGGATGTCCTTTATGTTGAAATGCATGAATTGGAGCGAAATGGAGTGGTATTCCATGAGTTGAGACCTCATGAGAAGGAATTCGTACAACACAAGTCTGTATCAGCAACCAAAGGTCTTCTAAATCAAGTGGTTTCTTTTCATTACCCTCTGTGTTTTAATGATTCTTCAGTATGATGTTGGGGACAATAAAATATGTTTGTGGGTAAATCATGACAAGGATGAGAACCTACAACTACTAATATTTCAAACTTTATACCCTCTAAATGAATACATTTCACATAAACTTTACATTTCTGAGTATAAAGATAAATTTGCTAGGTTTAGAATTGTAGATAGTAAGTTAAGACTTTTGCACATAATGAAAAATCAGTTGGGTCAATGTACAGGTTTTCATTGTTTTATGTTTATAGAGCTCAGTTTTAGAGTTAGTTTAGGATTAGGGTTGGTTAGTGTTAGTTTTTGGTTTAGTTATTTTTCTTTTTATTTTAGTTTTTGTTGTTTGTTTTGGTTTGTTTTCTTTTGTCCTTGTGCTTTTTGTTTCTATTTTTGTGTCTCGGGGTGATTTTTGTTTTGCTCTATTTCAACATAGGGAGTGGTTATTCACTATATGCTAAACATACTAGAAGAGAAGTTGGTTTAGGTATTTTCAGGTATGTCTATGGAAATTTTTCATTTTGTGACCTGTGTCTTATGTTCTTTTTATATAATGGTCTACAAGGTTAAAAAAAATAGGTATATTGTAAGAGATCTCATAAACCATGGTTGAATTTGTCACAAAATAGATAAGAACATATGTTCTATATAAAATCCCATTTGTCTCTAGGTGACTGTATTTTAGATCCAAGTGAAAAATACTAATCTTGAAACTGTCATGAGGTCCATTGTAGTTCTCAACCCCAAATTTCAGATTGCTACATTTAAGTATTGAGAAAAATATTAAAGAATTTCCTCAAGAAAAGCTTATAAACTAAGAAGAAAAGAGAATCATTGAATAATGACAATCTCAATACAAGAAGGGTAATTCAAGTATCTCTATTAGGACTATGGACAACTGACTGGCAGTAGAGCAATACTTTAAGAGAACTAGAGGTATCTTTGTCGAGGCTATGGATGCCTATCTAGCAATGAAGCACTACCCAAGATATCATTGCATGATATTCATATGGATTCAACTTACGTAGCTTGAATCTTGAATACATTTATTAAAGATTAAAATGAGCTTTTACCAAAATAGATGCACCATACATGCACACACTCAGATTTGAAGTGTTTAATGTTGATTTACATTTTGAGATTCCAGTTCAACCTTGTTTGCCTTAACTAATCATACTTGAGGTTTAAAATGTTCATGAACCAGAGGTTCTAGGTGATTGAATTCTTCAGTGTCTTAAAAATGGGTAAACCATTTTCCCAGCCGAGTCGCCACTTGTTATGCCTTGCATAACCACCCCATTTTAATTTGTAATCAAAATGGGTCCCCCTTATGTTTGTTTGTCCTTGGTGTTTTAGTTTAGGTCTTAGGAGTTGTTCTTTTCCCTCCTAATTCCTTGTTCCTTTTGTCTAGAGGAAGCAGAACTGGAATGAAATTTGGATTCAGAACTTTGTGAAGGTTCCAAGTCCAAATTCGGTTCCAGTCCCAGCCCTGTCCTTGACTTTTTGGTTTTCTTTATCTTTTTTGTTTTCCTTGCACTCTTGGGTTTGTTCTACCCTGAGTTGTCTTTTGTTTTGTTTTGTTTTGTTTCCCCTCTAGCGGAAGTGGAACTGGAAACCAAACCAAACTTAGAACTTTGTGAAAGGTTCTAGATTCTCGTTTTGGTTTTGATCCTGCTCCCATTGATTTTCTTTGTTTTTTGTCCCCATTTGTGTCTTGTTTGGAATGGGCTTTGTTTCGATCTCACTTCCCTTTGTTTTATATTTCTCATTTTTCTTGTGTCAATGTTTGTTCCTCTGGTGGGAATAGAACTGGAATCATAACCAAATATGGAACTTTGCAAAAGGTTTCAGGTCCAGTTTTGGTTTTACATCTGTGCTCATTCCTTTGGTGTTGTCTTCATTGCCACAGGGCTAGAACCTGAACTAGAATGGAATGTGGAGGCTAACATCAAGTTCTTGGTTTTGGAATTGCTCCGCATTTGCCCCAACTTGGCTCCACTCCCACACTAGAATGGTTTTGCTTCCACACTGTTTCAATCCTGAACCCACCTCTTGAAGTAAATAGCTAAATAAATAAAATGCTCGTTAGAACCGAGTTAGAAATTGGAACTAGGGGATAAAATGTTCATGTTTACATTTTTCTCCTGTTCTGCTCCCACTCCAGTCCCACTCCCACTATGCTTAGGTTCTGATCTCGCTAATGAAAATGTTCTCATCCTGAATTTGTTTTGAATCTGCCCCGCTTCATGTGCCAAAATGAAAAATCCAAGTGCAATTTCAATCTCGATCCCGCCAGTCAAAATGAAAACTCGGCACTGGTGCTAATTCTTGCTCTGATCTTGCACATGATGCACTCCCCATCCTGCTACCAGCCATACTCTCGATCCTGCCATATGCAACAAGTGAAACAGATACATAGAGTGAGTGAACTATATCACTTAATGCCACAAAAGAGTGCCTTAGCAATAACATTAAATAAAACGGGGATTTATTAATTTTATTATTTCAATTATAAAATTGAATGTTTATTTTCATTTAATTGAAATAACTTGAAGTTAATTAATTTTTGAAATTAATTATCAATTGATTAATTTACAATTTAATTAATACATTATGATTTTTGCAGGTACTTGTCTGGATTGAAAGAAATAATGGATGGCACCATAATTTGCAAATTGGATGTGCAAAGAGAAGATTTTCTAAAAGATATTTGAACTAGTTGTAAACTAAATTTATGGTGGGACCACTTGAGTTTATTTCTGGAAAGAATGTTGTTGCTCACCATGCAAAAAGGATAGACTCAAGGTTAAACTAGAGGTTGCAATCATGAACTGGAAAATGTAAATGTAACTGTAAGATGCAGTTGTTAACTGAAGCTAAACTGGAGTTGAAAAATGAGGTTGTCTTTATGGTGATTGCTTGTGCAAAAAAGCTACAACTTTTGATGTCTCATTCTTGGGAGAGAATTATGTAAATTAATGAGCTATTAATTGTAAAATCTGCTCATTTTGTAAAGGTTAAACACTTAGGAAAATGAGTTAGAAGGTTTAAAGATTAGTTGATTAGATTTTGGTAGTAGAGTAGATGATACAGTTTTTTGTATTCTTAGTTTAGCTAAGGTAATTTGAAGACATTGGTTTTTGTGCACTGGTGAAACTTACCAGATTTGTAAATGTTGTTTATCTATTTTTCAATAGTAGAAGCAGCTAGATTTAAACCTACTTTAAGTTATGTTATGGAATGACATTTGTTGTGTTAATCATTTGATTTGGAATCTTTCAAGGAATGAAGTTTTATATTTTCTTTTGTTTGAAATGGTGATTTGCAATCTACTATTAAATTTTGCACTGTGAATGAATGGCTTTGTGTTGATTACAAGCTTTTTTTTTTGCAATTTAAGTTAGGAATTCCTTGGAGAGTAACAAGTCTTGTTAACTAAATGAATCAACATTCTTTTTGCTCTTTTCTCCCTGATCTATCTTTTTCCTTTTTTATACCCCCTGTTAGAGTAAGTTTAATAGAATTTTGATCCTACAAGAATCAAGAAGCTCAATAACTAGCAGGCATCTTGAACATTACAGCCTCATTAACCACTCAGCAAAACATGGTTGAGAACCAAATACAGAGAACTTGGAAGATAGGTGGTTTTAGATCAGTTATCTTTTTCAGGAGAAACGTAGTAGAAATATTTTGTTTAAATGTTGTTGTGTCAATTTGGCCATCAACACATCCATATACATATATATATTCATACTTAAACCATGCAATGCTACAAATATTTCACCATATTCATTTCCACAAAATGGGTTCAAGGTTGCAAGGTATGCATGATAGGACAACATAGTATGGAAGTAATGTCTGAGAGATACTTTAAAAACATAGGTAAAGTGTCTTAAAAAGTATATGAAAAGCAACAAAAAGATACTAATAACCAGACCCATCATTCCCCCCAGCTTGTCATTTTTCTTGTCCTCAAGCAAAAACATCAAACTAAAGCACCTAGGGAAGAAGATTATAAAACAAAATAATCTACGTGAGATCCATGAGTATACATACTGACTCCCTATCCTTGTTTGAGGTAGAAACCATTGTAGCATGCAAGTATGTTCATCTTATCCAATTCTACACCCCTGTCTTGATCAGTAACTTGTCCAGTCCAATGTGGAATTGGATGAAGTAATATAGGAGGGTGGTATGTTAGTGGAAGCCACTCCACTCCCCTTATTCCTGAGATATCTATATACTTGTGTAACCTTTCAAACATGTTCATAAAATTGTCGAGGGAGTGAGGCTCCTCCCTTTGAAACTTTGGAGTTGAACTATCCCATCTATTCCTCACATGTACTAGGCAGTTTTGAAGAGTGGTCACTACCAACTACTAAATCCTTCTATAATACCTGAGTCTTAAATTTGTAATTATTTTCCCTGGCCCCTTTTGAGAAAGGATTCTTAACCATTGAGTAATGACTATATTAGGATTCATTGCTTCCTTTCTAATTTGTAGTGCCATTGTTTTCTCCTTTTCTTCATACTTCTCCATTAACTTCCCATGGAGCTATTCATTTTTTAAGTAAGATGCAAGAGATCTTACTTGTAAATCCCCAACATAGATCAAGGGATTCCAGTTAGCATCCTCTTCCATCACATTGTTCGAAATTGTGCCTCAACTTACTAGCTTGTATCTCTATTCAAGCCTTCATTGTCGGTCGATCACTAGAGTTCATAACTTAAGAACCTTGTTGCATAGTTCAAAAGTTTCTTAACTTTCTGACGGGTTGATCTCCTTTCAATGTCGCAGTGTTTGGGATTTTCCTAACCTACTATGGAAATTGTAAGTTTGTGTTTTCTCTAATTGAGTGACAAGCCGACTGATGTGGGGACCACTTGGAATTCCGGGAGACTTGTTGACAATATTGTAGATTCCCAACTTGATTCTCTAGAAATGGCCAGTGAATGCATATCATAGTGGAGACCGCTGTAGCTTTTTGCACACACCTAATTCTGGAGTAGGGACCCTCCTTTTTGGTGTCTTTGACCTTTGGTTCTGTTGGATTTATCATTTTAGGGTCTTGACATGTTGATCTTGCTGGCTTTGACCCTGCCTTGAGGTTTGAATTGATTGAAAATGAGTTTTGGGCCAAGTCCGGGTTTTCACTTGGATCTGGGATTTTCCAGCGCTGGCGGATTTTCCCGGGCCCTGGTTCCTTGTTCGTTTCTGGCAGGATTCTCCGATTCCGGGTTTCTGCCTTACTTCGGGATTTTCCAGTCCTAGCGGATTTTCCCGGATTCTGCCAAAATCCTGATCTTCCTCATTTCCCCGGTTTCTGCATTTCCGCGGAATCCGTGTTTCCGCGCATTCTGGGATTTTCCGAAATTCCGCTTGGGGCTCGGGTTTCCGGACTTGTCAGAAATGTCTTATCGCGCATTAATGGTTGAGGTACCTTCGCTCAGGCGGGTATAAGGGTGGATTTAGGGCATTTTTTAGTGCCATTCTAACTTCATTGCTCCCTTGCTGATTGCTCTGGCGATTGAGATTTCTGTTTGAAGCTTTGAGAATCGATCTTAATTTGTTTGCGTGAGGATTGCTTGAGTGCCGGTGTCGGTGTTTTCATTGCTTGGACGTGTTTGCTGCGAAGGTCGCCTTTTCAAGCTCGAACTTCTTCCGCTTCGATCCATGGTATGTAGTCATTACCCTTCCGTTTTGCTTGTATGGTGATTGAGGGTTTTGCATTGGGTATTATTAGATTTGGGTCGGCCCTTGATTGATTTTGGTTTCATATTTATAGAGCCGGGGTTTGACCCGTTTTTAGTTATGGAACCCCACTTCCCTTGCCCTATGAGCTCTATTTATCCGTGAGGTTGCGTATGTATCCTTTAGACGGAGTCCTGGGCTTGATTGCTTGTTCTTTTAGTGCGGAATCCGCCATATCGTGCGAAGTTGGGGTTTTTCTTCGGTGTTTGGGCCCAGAGCGAAGATTTCATGTTGTTTGAACGATTTTGTCCTTGTATCTTGTTGACTTCCCCGTCTTGTGAAGATTCGAGTGCTTTAGGTAAATCCTTAGCCGATACTTTAGACCCTAAAGCTTGCTCTAGTTTTAATGGCGGAGATTTTCGATTTAGGGCATCATCGTTTTGATATGGGAATTTGTCCTTTGCAAGTTTCTGGGACTTTGGGGTCCTTTGCGCTCTGAATTTCGTTGATTGTCGTCGGTTCTGAGATCATTCGAGCTTAGGTGGGGAGGATCCCGTGGTCGTTTGAGTTTTTTGTTCGCGTTTTGTCTTTTTTCGGATTTCCGAGGTCGTCGTGGAATTTCCTCGCTTCCGGATTTTCCCGGTTTGGACTTATTCCGCGGACTGGGGTTATTTCCGACGCATTTTGGGTCGTCCGCGAAAATCCGTTCCATCCGGATTTTTCTGGATTTCCTGTCTGATTGTGTCCTTTCAAATGTTTCGGTGATAGGATTAATGGAACGGTTGTTTAATGCTTATTTCTTGTTGCCAATGAGTGAATTCAATGATTATCCTTTGTTTTTTTATCTGCATTAATGATTTATTTGACTAATGATGCTTTGGCGGCAGGAATCCGTCTGGGTCGGATTTCTCCGAAATTCCGCCCCGACGGTATTTTCCCGGTTTGCATGATTTTCCCGGACTATCTGATTTCTTCGGATCTCGAAGGATTAGCATTTGGCAATGGATTTTGATTGATTTATATGATTTTGTGCTAACCTTTCGGATTGGAATATGAGCAATAATTGAATACTAATGACGATTTTTGGATATGCAGGCTGAATCAAGCAAGGCAGTTGCTGGAAAGTCTAAGGGTGGCGCAGGGGCTTCATCCATCTCTGAGACAGAATGACTACGACTGGACATGAAGAACCAGCTTCCTGAAAGCAAAGTGTCTTCTGTGTGGGCCGAAGTATCAGATACTAATGTTGGTGCTTGGCGATATGAGGAGTTCAAACAGAGAACGGCCGAGAAAGATCAGTCAGCCCTGAGACAAGGGATGATGAACTCCGGATTGGTACATGTGGCAGGGTTTCCTCCGGCAGTTCAGTGTTATGAATTAATCTTGGAGTGCGCCCGACAATATGACTTTGATACACAGAGAGTGGTCAGCACCGAGGGGAGAGTCTTGGCCAACTTCAGTCCGGCCTCCATTGCGTAGGCTTTCAGTATGCCAGATCTTCCTTCAGTGTGTGCCTTGAATATTGACACTGCCAGGACCTACTATGAGAATGAGCCAGTCAAGGCTCAGCAGATAATCAACTCGTGGCTAGAGAAGCCAAAATCCCATCATTCGAAGTTGCCCAAACAGCTGCACAGGGTAAAATTCAGGTCAGATGTATATGATGCCATCACACTTCTGAGCAGGGTGGCCGGATTGAGAAGTGTAGGGGTATTGGAGAATTGGATGGTCCATGTGATCACCAAAATTAGTCAAGGGACTAATTATCACTGGGCAGGGCTCATCAGTGCTGAGATTGATAGACAGTTGAGGAATGTTTTGGAAGCAAAGAAATTCACTATGTCCTCATACGTAGTGTATGTGTTGGCCATCTCCTACCCCTACAAAGGTCTGAGTCCGAGGGGAACAATTGGACAGGATATAATCTATGAGGTTTATCCGGAGTTGCATCTGGGGCATAAGGATTACAGGAGGGCAAATGATGCATTCACAATGCATATCACCCGGACACTCCAGAATGCTGAGCACCTCAGATTATCCGATGGAGCTAAAGGACTAATCAAGAACTACGGAGCATGGTTCATCCAGTTCCCTACATTCACTTACCTCAGGATTGATGGATGCCCAATTGCTCCTTACAGGTTGCCTCGGTATCCCACTGACCACATTGTGCTACTAGAAGTTGTAAGACAGATCTGTGAATTTGATGCGGTGGTGAAGAGGGAGAAGCACAAGACAGGCTTCGGAGGAGACTTCCCTCTTGGGATTGGTGTGGGAGAGATGTGCCCGTCTATCCAATCAGCTCACACCGCAGGGGAGGAACTGGCAGCCTATGGATTCTCCTTCCATTCGAAAAGAATGAATTTTGATATAACTGGAGAGGCTCAGAAGAAAGCTACCCGGGAGTATAGGCACAAAGATGACTTGGAAGACTATTGGGTCAATATCAAAGATGACCTTGAGGCGAGGAAGAAAAGATATTCTAGGTTGCCTGTGGAGGCCATTAGGCAATATAATGTTAAGCTGATTCCGGATCAACTTGATGATGACGGAAACCTGGTTCAGGACCATGTCTATGAGGCCATAAAGGATAGGTCAGTCGGTGACATCGACTGGAATGAGGCTGAAGTGACAGAGTTAGAGGACCTGATGGCTCCTATCATGAAATTCACCCTTTCTTGGGTAAGGCATAAAATCTAGGAGTTGGAGAATGCAAAGGTAGCTTGCACCTTTGAACTGATGGGAAATCTCAACCCCATGTTGACTTCTGAAGAATTCGAGGAAGATGACCCCAAAGGGAAAACAGCAAAAACTTCACCATTCAAGATAAAAGTCAGAGGTCTCAAGGGAACTGAGCCTGAAACGAAGAGGAAACCTAAAGGGAAGCGAAGGTGGAAGACCCTGACAATCAGCAAGTCCTCTGATGAGGAGGAAACGGGGAAGGATGAAGAGGAGGATGCTCCTCCACCGCTTAAGAAAACTAGAACAACAAGGACTGCCAAGAAGAAAGATCAAGTTGCTTTGGGGGATGAACCTCCAATTGTCGATGTGGAGAGTTCCGGAGGGGAGAAAACAAAAGTTTACACAAGGAAATCAAGGACTCCCTCTCCCAAGGATGCTGCACAGCAGAGAGACTCTTCCCCGAAGCTACCAATTGAAGAGCCACCAAAGTCTGTTTCTCCGCCGCCAAGCACACCTGAACCGGAGAATCCGGATAAGCATGAAACTAGCGGGGAGGCAGAACAGTTCAAGGAAGGAACACTTTTCAGTGAGGCGGCTGGGCTTGAGGTAGAAACGGAAGAAAGACACACTTCTCCGTTGGTGCAATATGAAGATTCCCCGGAGAGTGTTAGAGGCCGCGGATCGCCAGAGCCGGAAGAAAGTATCCCTGCTAGGACTCCATCACCGGTGCTTCCGGAATTAGGACTTGAAGAGGCCGACCAAGGTGAACAACTTCCGAAAAAAGAAGATGATAGGGCAACCGCAGAAGAAGAAAAGGTGACAGAAGAACCGGGAGAAACAAGAGTAGAAGAAATCCGGATTGACCCTGTAGCTGGGGACTGGTTGGAGAAGGAACTTGCAAGGAGGAAGCAGGTGATTGTTGAAGATACTCCCTTGGACTGGGATGAGATGTTGTCAAAAATTGGCAAAGGAAAGAAAAAGAAGGCTGCCAAGGTCATCTCCCGGGTGGAAAGGGATGAAGCGAATAACCGGGTTGTCCATGTTGCCACTCCTGCCGCAGGTAAAATGAGAGATGATGTTACAGGCCAAGATTATAATGTTTAGACCATTAACCTTGGGCCGGCCTCCCTGGAGCAGGATATTGAGGAATTTGAGGGGTCTAGTGCAGTCATTGTTGACAGATTAAAGAGAGAGACTCAGACCAAACGAGAGCTGAAGAGAGAAAATGAAAGGTTAAGAAAATGCTTGGAAGAGGTAATGAGGCCTCTGCAGTCTCTCCACCCTTCTTCTTCTGCTATTTCGGGTTTTCTACCTAAAGAAACAATCTCCGGGATTGAGAAATTGAAAGCTTCAGCCCATGCTGCAATAGATTGGCTGATGGATGTCCAGACCAAGGGGGATGATGCTATCAAGGAGATCTTATCTGTGGGAAAGGATGCAGTCCAGGCGAAAGAGCTGTTAGAGCATATCCTGTCTCAGGATAAGGGTGACATGGACCTCCTGTTGCAGAAATCGAAGGTTATCCTGGGACATGGCAAGGAGCAATTAGCTAAGGATGGAATCCTTCCTTCCTCCAGGTTGGATGGGCCGTGGGAATGGTTTGAGGCACTGCAGATTAGGCAGAAGGCATTGAAGAAAATACAGAAACGAAGAAAGTCAATTGACAGTGAGCTTACTGCAGTCTATGACGGGTGCATTGCCTTCTTTGAGGTGATGACAGGGAGGAAGAGGATAGCTCCCAAGTATCTGAGCTTGGAACAATTGAAGGAATGGTGGCATGAAATTTATGCCCTGGATGCTGATGGAGCTGTCACCGGCCACCTACTTGATGATGCAGCTACATACTTGGTGGTGGTGGATAGATACATGGCCAACAGGGAGGATTGGAACAAAATTGTTGAACGGTCCAATGAAGAGATAGATTCCATTAAATGCCGACTGAGGGTTTTACCATTGCCACCTATTGCTGAGTTGGAGGGAATATTCTTGAAGGTCCAAGGGTCACCCGGGCAAAAGAAGGGTAAAGGGAGTAGCAGTTAATGCTCATTTCAAGATTTGTGCTTCCCTATTACCATGGGGCATGCATTGGACCGGACTTCCTCGGGGACTATGTCTAGGCCGACTTGGATGATGGCATTTAATGTGTGCCTTAGTTCGTTTCCTTGGCCGACCTGTTTTGGCGGTTTTTATTATTTTGTAAAAATGTTTGGCTGGGCCGACATGTTTTGGGAGGGATTTGCTATTAATAGGCATTTTAGCCTCATTGTAAAGGGTTAGACATTAGCAAGAAGATATTAGAAATTAAAAAGGCAAGAGTTAGAGCATTTTTATTTCCTTGAAGCAAATATTATATCAAAACAGTTGAATTGTTGCAGCATTTTGGGTGATTAATACAATTGAAGACATTGTGGTTTTCCTGGTGCAATCTCTTGTGTTATTCCATCTTGCATGGTTCCTTTGTTCTATCTCTTGAATTGCTTGAAGATTTAGGGTTTAGTATCCAGAAATAAATTAGTTTCAGTTTGATAAATGATGTTTATGATTTCATATTTGGAATGTTTGTAGCTATCTCTGGTCTATACTCCCAATAACTATCTGATTGTAGTAGGCTGGTGAAGTCAACCTGGATCGTATATTCAACTTGCTTAAGTTCGATTGTAGATGCATGTCTATGATTTAAAAATCTATATTCCTCAGAAGATTGCACCGTTCTTGTAAGATTGCATTGTGGGTTGAACAAGAGCTGGTTATTTGAGATAGGTCCATTTCAAATATATGTCATTCACATTGCTTATCCTAGCAGTAGTTTAGATCTTATCACTTCCTTGCATCCCTATCTTTTGCTATTTCTTTATTATTCGGTTAGATTTAGGATTTAAGATCATCATATTGTTAGATCTGATAAGTTGAAAGATCTAGTTTGCTTGTAGTAAGGTCCCTTTGTGATTACCAGCATTTTCACATAATTATCTGAGTTGTTTTATGCATTGTTATGACCTAACACCCAAGAGGCCTTGGGGTGATTTTTAGTGATTTATTATTGAAAATAACCTTTCAAGAGAGATAGAATATTGCATTATGTCTGAGTTATTGCTGTGCAGAAAACACCATCAACAGATTGGCGCTAGAAGAAGGGCCTGAATGAGCTCATTGGGTCGTTTCTTGAATGCCATCTCCCCAGAGAGATATAGGAGAAATACCTGATCTACCACAGGAGAGGAAGATTTAGAGGAGCTACAATTCCCCTCTAGGTCAAGAAGGACCCGAGAAAGGGTAGAATCATCATCACCCATCCCCTCACCAACATCGTCCATATCTTCACATCCTGAGGCTGAAGCTACACCCATTTCTGAGGCCGTTCCTGTCCAACAACCTCAGCCTGTCAATAATCAACCACCACCGCCACCCCCACTCTTACCAATGGCTTTTCTCGCTAATAATCCATCACCATTGTTCTTCCAGGCTTACAATGTAATGCCCAAAAACCCTGAGCATTTCTGTTCAAAATTCCATGTTAATGACCCAAATAGGACCGCAGAAGAACACATAAGGATTTTCCAAACTTGTCTCAAAGACCGAGGGATTGTCCATGAGGATGTTGCCTATAGATTGTTTCCCTATTCACTAGGAGAAGAAGCCTTTTACTGGTACAATCATCTCCCTACCTGTTCGATTCTCAATTGGAATGACCTTGAAAAGGCCTTTTTGCAGAAATTCAGGATACCTATCAGTGCCAATGAGTTATACCTGCAATTCATCAAAGTCAAGAGAGAGGTTAATGAACCTATAGCCAGTTTCAATAATAGGTTCCACCGGGCATTCACCAGATTACAAGACCCATATGTTTTAGATGATGATACAGCCTTGGGAGTCTATTATGAAGCTCTGGATAGCCTAACAGCAACCTTTTTGAAATGGAGACCCAACCCTCCAAGTACCTTGACTGATGCCTATACAGAGGCTGTCAAGCTTAGCACAGATTTGAGATAGCACTTGACTGGGCCATTGCCTTCTCTGGGACCAGCTGCACACCCCAACCAGATTCAGGCAGTAAATCAGGCTCTCACCAATCATACCCCGATCATGAATCCAGTTCCTCAACTACCTATAGTACCACACCCTGGTCATCCCATGAACCAGATCTCTCCTATGACAAACTTCCATCAACAACAACTTAATCAGCCAATGTATCAAACACAGCCGAATAGCTTCCCTGCTTATCTGCATAATTCTAAGGTGTTGCATCAGTCTTTGGGATCTGCCATAATGCCTATCCCTCCTCAGAATAACTCAAATCGGCCTCCCTATCGAGATCCAAATAAGGAGAGGATTGATGAAATGGCTGAACAAATAAAGAAGTTGAATCTAGAAGTGACTTACTTAAGAAATCAGAACAGTCAACTGCAAGCTGCCCAGAAGGGAATGCAATCTAATCAGAACAGAGAATTTTCACAAGGGCAGAATTTTGACAGGGGGCAGCGTAATGACTGGGGATTCTATAATGACAAGGGATACAACCAGGATAGGGGTTACAATAATGATAGAGGTTTCAATAATGATAGGAGGCAAAACTTTGATAGAGGTCAAGGTAGTGGATCAGGATTTGATAAAAGGCCATCACAAGGACAGAACAGAACTTGGAATATAGGGCCCAATAATGGAGGAGTTCCCACCCCATTGGATCAACCCACTAATCAGATTGTTAATCAATCTACAAACCAACCAGTCAATCAAGACAAACCTCCTACTGGTTTGTATCTGGCGGAAGCAGCCCTATCAGGATGGTGCAGGCTCCATAAGACAAGTCAGCATTCAGAATTGGAATGTCCAGAGTTCCAAACTGCCGCCTCTATTTTTCAGTGTGAGGTAGAAAACCATGTGAGTGGACAGAAGATTGTTCCTTCCAACTCCTATGATTCTCCTGTGCTGGTATTAAATCATGCCCCTTTTCCAGCCATTAGGGAAAATGTACCAGAAGAACCTGATTCCCAGGAAGTTGAAACAGATCAAATTTGTAATGGAGATGAAGTAGCTCAGTTGTTTAATGAGGACACAATGAATGACAGTGGCCCCCTCGATCAGGAAGAAGCTTATGTTGAAGAAGTACAGATGTTTCAGAGACAAGGATTGAGAGATATGCATCATAGACGTCCACAACCTGGAGGACCTTTCACCACTTCCATTCCTCCCAACAACTTCAATACCCCTCCAGATCCTAATGCTAGCAACAATCCGTCTTATCCACATGTCTCCAAGCAGTACCTTTTGAAGGACAGACAGACTCAAACTAAACTACTGAAGGAAAAGGCTGTTCAAGTAAGCAAGGATAGGACAGAAGAACCTTCTAAGGAAGTTTCTATGGATATGAGTGAGGAGAAGATAGCTTCGTATGTTGCGGAGGAGTTCAAGAAACTAAAGGTAAATCTTTCTGCATTTGAGTTATTAAGACTCCCTACAATTAGAAAAGTTGTCTTAGGGACCTATGATGCGAATTCAAAGTCATTGGATAAGTCTTCTGGTGAGCATGTCAGCCAGACTTCCAGTTTTCAGTCTATGAATACACAAAATCAGACCCAAATTAGGACCAACCCGCCTCCTGGAGATAAAGGAAAAGAAAAGGATAGGACTCAAGTGGCCCAGGTGGACACTCAGCCCACTTTGTTTCAAGGAAAGACAGAAACTCCACCATTTCTGATCTCAGTCCGAATCTTTGGTAAGAACCTTCACAATTGCTTGTTAGATTTTGGTGCTTCCACCAACGTGATGCCTCTTGGAGTTTGTAGGGCTCTAGGAATTACACCTGCTGATTCCCAGAAGAAGGTCACTCAGTTGGACAAAATCGAAGTGAGTGTGGTAGGGGAACTCAACATGATCCATATGCAGATAGCTTCAGATCCAAGAATCCAATAGGTTATTAACATTCAGGTAGCTGATATTCCTGATGCATACGGTTTGATCCTAGGAAGAGATTTTACCAAGGCTTTGAATGGGTATGTGTCTACTGACCACTCTCACATGTGGTTGCCCTAAAAAGGAGTGCCTAATCAAATTAGAATTAAGAGAGAGCCTAGAATGAAGTACATGATAACAGAATACCAAAAGACATCAGCAGAAGTTCTCATATCAGAAGCTGGAATGGGAAACTACCTGCTATCGGCTCAATATGAAGAATCAGATGTAGAAGAGGTGCTGATGTTGCATACGATTCTAGCTGATGTTGGGACAGGGTCCAGCCATACTGAGGTTCTGATAGAATTAGTTGAAGAGGAAGAACCTGAAGACAAACAGATCAGCTTATTGGGCGATTTCCAGGAATTCATTAGGCAATGTATGGAGAACCAGACTCACCTGGGAAAGAGGACAAGCTTTAAAGAGTTACTCTTACCAAATTGGTGTAGAGTCCACAATGTTTCTCACTCAGAGTTGGAGTGTTGTCTGTGTTAGACAGCAGTAAAACAAGTACAAAAATGCATGAATCCAACTCAAGCGGTTAAGGAAGATGAGCAGAATCTTCAAGAAGAGTGCAAAAGCCAGAAACTTGTGGTGACTGAGACAACCTCTAACATTGATAAACCAAAAGATAGAATGAAGAAAAATACCACTGCAAAATACTGGACTCTTAAGTTTGATGGATCTAAGTCCAAGCAGGGAGCTGGGGCTGGGTTTGAACTGATTAGTCCAAAAGGGAGGAATTTTTTTGTAGCTCATAGGCTCCAATTTCATTGCACCAATAATGTAGCAGAATATGAAGCTTTAATTCATGGGCTCCTTATGGCACTCAAGAAAAAGGTCAAGATTCTACAAGTCTTTAGAGATTCAGAACTAGTAGTCAAACAAGTAAGAAAGCAGTATGCGTGTCACGATAGGAGAATGACCAACTATAGGCATAGAGTGTGGGACCTCGTTGAGGGATTTGATGCTTTTAATATTCAACTGGTCCCAAGAAAGAGGAATCAAACTGTTGATTCTCTGGCTCAAGCAGCTAGCACTCTGTAGCCCCTATCTTTGTCAGGATTGAAGAAGTTTACTGATGAATTAACTCCTGTGCCATCAGTCCCAGACAATGTGACTAATTTTCAGGTGTTTGAGGATGATAAACACATTCTTGATTTTATCACAAACATAGATGTTTTTGCCTCACAGATCATTGATGAAATAGAATTTCAAGAGACAGAATTGGATCTAGAAGGTGTATTGAATCTGAAGTCTAACACTATTCCAAGGGGGATGGTACAGTTGGAGTGGATTTTTGATATGGACAAGATCAGAGATCAAGAACAAGAGTCCAAGAAGGAGTCCATCAGTGGACAGTGTGACCCTCATAATGTGGGTACTGAGGACAATATTAAGAATATTTTCATTAGCAAGGTATGCACTCCTGAAGAAAGAGAAGGGATCATCAAAGCCCTGCACAATTTTCTGGATATAGTAGCCTGGGGTTATGAAGACCTGAAGACTTATGACACATCCATCATAACTCATACTATACCTCTGAAGCCAGGCGCTAAACCTTTTAGACAGAGGCAGAGACCTATTAATGCACTATTGGAACCCCTAATACAGAAGGAAGTTCAGAAATTGCTGTCTGCTAGAATCATATTTCCTGTCAGGCATTCAACGTAGGTAGCTAATCTAGTTCCGGTAAGAAAGAAGAATGGTGAAATTAGGCTTTGTGTTGACTTCCAAAATCTGAACAGATCATCAGAAAAAGATAATTATCCAGTTCCCTCTTTGGATGAAGTGCTTCAGGTGGTCAACGGTTCTCAGATGATGTCTTTTCTAGACGGGTATTCAGGGTATAATCAAGTGATGGTCCAGTATGAGGACAGACACAAGACTGCTTTTACAACTAAGTGGGGAACCTTTTCCTACAGGAGGATGCCATTTGGGCTTATTAATGCAGGAGCCACATTCCAACGAGCCATGGATATTGCCTTTAAGGATATTATAGGGAAATGTATCATCATTTACATGGATGACCTGACCGTTTTCTCCAAGAACAGAGGGGATCATATCTCAGATTTGTACAAAGTGTTTCGGAAATGTAGAGAATTCGGCATATCCTTGAATCCCAAGAAGTGTATCTTCAGGGTAACAGAAGGAAAGCTGTTGGGACATGTCATATCAGAAAAAGGAATTGCTATAGATCCTGAAAGAGTGGAGGCTATATTAAAGATTCAGCTACCTACTAGCAAAAAAGATATGAAGTCCTTCTTTGGTAAGATTAACTTTGTCAAGAAATTCATCACTGGATTTGCTAAAATTGTGAAGCCATTAAATGCCATATTGAAACAAGATGCCAAGGTCGAATGGACTACAGAAGCAAGGGAGGCCTTTGCAGAGATTAAGAGAGCCATTGCTGACGCTCCAGTATTGGTGAGCCCAAATTATAACAAACTTTTTTATATCTATTCCTTTGCTTCCGACCATTCATGTGCTAGAATGCTGACACAAAAATCTGATGAGGGGAGTGAGTATCCCATTGCTTTCATGAGTGCACCATTAAAGGATGCTGAGTTGAAATACCCAAGTGTGGAGAAGAAAGCATATGCCCTTGTTCGAGCAGTAAATAAATTCAGGCATTATATCCTCAGAAACAAGGTGTTTGCAATTGTTCCCGATTCTGCAGTTAAGTTGCTGCTGATGCAGAACGAGTTAGGGGAGCGCAGAGCTAAATGGGTGACCATGCTTCAGGAGTATGACATTGGGATCCAGCTGATGAAGGTGGTAAGAGGACAAGGACTCACCCAGACCATGGTAGAGATAGGCCTGGAATTGTCTGTTTATAACTATAATGTTGAAGAAGTTTCTCCAGAGGGCTGGCATGATGATATAGTCTATTATCTGCTGAATCAACGACCTCCAGCACACCTTAATGCAGTACAGAGGCGAGCCTTAAGGTTGAAAAGTGACGGTTTCATGCTGAAAGGAGCTGTCCTGTACAAGAAAAATCATGAAGGTATTTATTTGAGGTGTCTTGGGAAATAGGAAGCTGAAAGGGTAATGAATGAGTTTCATGAGAAATATGGTACTGGTCATGGTTCTACAATCGCTACTGCAAATCAGATTTTGAGGGCAGGGTATTACTGGCCTATGCTATTCAAGGATGTTCATCAACATGTACGAACCTGTCACACCTATCAGACAGCAGCAACAAGAGAAAGGTGTGCAACACTTCCCCTCCAGTCTGTCATTGAGGTAAAGCCCTTTGCTCAATGGGGTATGGATTTCATAGGCCCCATCAATCCACCATCTTCTGCAGGACATAGGTACATTCTCACCATTACTGATTATTTTACAAGGTGGACTGAAGCTTTTGCTTGTAGGCAATGTACGTCAGAGGTAGTAATTGATTTTTTAGAATCAACCATTCTTAATCGGTTCAGATGTCTTGTTACTGTTGTGTGTGATAATGGTCATGCCTTTGCCTCTTTGAGATTCTCAAACTGGGTCTTTGATCATGGCATTGTTGTGAAGTTTGCATCTAATTATTATCCCCAAGGGAATGGTCTAGCTAAATCCTCTAATAAGAACCTGTTGACTGTCATCCGAAAACTGTTAGAAAGGAACCCAAAAGACTGGCACACCCAGCTTCGGTTTGCTCTTTGGGTAGATTGTACCAGAGTTAAGTCCTCCATTGGTACATCTCCTTATCATTTAGTGTACGGTCTGGAACCAGTTTTCCCTATCCAGCTCAAGATCCCAACTCTATAGTTTATAAACCAGTTTTATGATGAAGGGGATAGAAGGGAGGCCAGGCTGACAGAATTATTGAATCTTGAGGAAAAACGAGACAATGCCCTTGAAAATTTTTCCAAACATCAGGGGGTAGTCAAGAGATGGTTTGATAAGAGAGCCAAAGTCAAGGCTTTTAGGATTTCTGACCTTGTCTTGTACTGGGATAAGCCTCATGATCAGAAAGGGAACCATGAAAAATTTGATAAATTATGGCTTGGCCCATACCAGATTGCCGAAATACTAGGAGATAATGCCTTCCGTCTGAGGACTCTTACGGGAGAAAACATACCACTGCCTGTCAATGGGCAGTATCTGAAGCATTATTTCCAGTCTTGAGCTATTTTCAGCTCTGTGCTTTGTAAATAGTTAATTTAGGTTGCTTTGTTCGTTTGTTTTGCTTGTTTTGGTTAGAGTAGGTTTCCTTTTTGCTTTGCTAGTTTTGTTTGGTTAGAGTAGGTTTGCTTTGGTTTGTTTGTTTTGGTTTGCGTTGCTTTTGCCATTGGTCCTTTTTTTTTTGGGGATTGTGGGTGCATCTGTATGGTAATGGTGGCAAAGCAGGTCTAATGTTCGTGGTATTTCCCTTACAAACTTCGATCATCTTTCCAGAGCACCATGGTATGAATTCTTTAACCTATGTCATTTGTCCTTATGATGAGGCAAAGGTTTTCTAGTCAGTCTGAACAGAAATATATTGGGGTCTTATACTTTTAAATCTTTAATATATCTAACATTGTAAAGGCTCCTTATAAGGTCTGATCAGGTGAAAAATCATTTTCTGCTCTAGTGCCACTGTGGTTCTCAGCCCTGAGTGTGGACTTCACTGTTCACAAGTTGAATGGAGTGAGTGAAAAGAGAAGAGATATAAAAAAAAATAAAAAAAATATATATATATATATATTGAAAATCATGAGGTTTGAATTCGACTTATCAGGGGAATCTGAATATCTCTACCGGGGCTATAAACGTTTGGCTGGCAGTAGAGCTATGTTCAGGAGGATCACAGCGATAACCTCGTCGGGGCTATGGACGCCTGACTGGCAGTGAGGCTCTATCCAGGTTACTTTTAGAGTATGAATCTTTACGTAGCCTGTTCATACCATGTCTGGTTCTTCTTGCAACTGAGGGTAGGTAATAAATGCATGTGCACACACTTAGACCCTGGTATAGGAATGTCTGAATGGCTGGGAGTTTCTTTGTTTTAACTTAGGGTGGTGGCTGGGTATCTGAGTTGGAACCATGAGTTCTGGGTCCTTGATTCCAGTTTGTCATCGAAATGCTTAGGAGCATTTCCCCAACAGAGTCACCATTTGATGTGCAGTTTTTGCACACACGCCCCACTTGGAGTAGGGACCCTCTTTTTTCTGGTGTCTTTGACCTTTGGTTCTGTTGGATTTATCATTTTAGGGTCTTGACATGTTGATCTTGCTGGCTTTGACCCTGCCTTGAGGTTTGAATTGATTGAAAATGAGTTTTGGGCCAAGTCCAGGTTTTCACTTGGATCCAACATTTTCCAGCGCTGGCAGATTTTCCTCGGCCTTGGTTCCTTGTTCGTTTCTGGCAGGATTCTCCGATTCCGGGTTTCTGCCTTACTTCGGGATTTTCCGGTCCTGGCGGATTTTCCCGGATTCTGCCAAAATCCTGATCTTCCTCATTTCCCCGGTTTCTACATTTCCGCGGAATCCGTGTTTCCGCGCATTCTGGGATTTTCTGAAATTCCGCTTGGGGCTCGGGTTTCCGAACTTGTCAGAAATGCCTTATCGCGCATTAATGGTTGAGGTACCTTCTCTCAGGCGGGTATAAGGGTGGATTTAGGGCATTTTTTAGCGCCATTCTAACTTCATTGCTCCCTTGCTGATTGCTCTGGCGATTGAAATTTATGTTTGAAGCTTTGAGAATCGATCTTAATTTGTTTGCGTGAGGATTGCTTGAGTGTCGGTGTCGGTGTTTTCATTGCTTGGACGTGTTTGCTGCGAAGGTCGCCTTTTCAAGCTCGAACTTCTTCCGCTTCGATCCATGGTATGTAGTCATTGCCCTTCCGTTTTGCTTGTATGGTGATTGAGGGTTTTGCATTGGGTATTATTAGATTTGGGTCGGCCCTTGATTGATTTTGGTTTCATATTTATAGAGCCGGGGTTTGACCCGTTTTTAGTTATGGAACCCCACTTCCCTTGCCCTATGAGCTCTATTTATCTGTGAGGTTGCGTATGTATCCTTTAGACGGAGTTCTGGGCTTGATTGCTTGTTCTTTCAGTGCGGAATCCGCCATATCGTGTGAAGTTGGGGTTTTTCTTCGGTGTTTGGGCCCAGAGCGAAGATTTCATGTTGTTTGAACGATTTTGTCCTTGTATCTTGTTGACTTCCCTGTCTTGTGAAGATTCGAGTGCTTTAGGTAAATCCTTAGCCGATACTTTAGACCCTAAAGCTTGCTCTGGTTTTAATGGCGGAGATTTGATTATTCGATTTAGGGCACCATCATTTTGATATGGGAATTTTTCCTTTGCAAGTTTTTGGGACTTTGGAGTCCTTTGCACTCTAAATTTTGTTAATTGCCATCGATTCTGAGATCATTCGAGCTTAGGTGGGGA
>VDFB02385942.1:0-25761 GCA_007258455.2 Sequoia sempervirens | reverse complement strand
TTCTTCTTTTTTTTTTTTTATTAATCCTTTTTTTTTTTTCTGATTAAAGTTTAAACTACCCATAACAATGTTATATATATATATATATATATATTATTAATGAGAATTCATAAAATGTATATTTTTTTTAAATGAATCTATTTAACAAAACATTAACTTAGTTAGCCTTATATGTATCACTTGTGAATTGACTAAATCAAGTAGGAGTTTTGATAAGTTTTAGAGAAAATATTACCACTCCTATTCCACCTAGATTTATATTATTTTTTATTGTTTTTTTGTCATTTCTATAGTGTAGAGAAGAAAACTAATACTTTTTGAAGTATTGAAGTTGTTCACATGGATAAATCTATAAATTTATTTATGCAACAAAATTAAACCTACTCTTTTTTTTTTGTTTATTTATAAACAAAGGAAAATGCAATAACATATTCAAAACTTTCATACCATTTACAATAAAATTTAAAGAGGAAATATTTTGATACATTTTAAGGTATTGTATCTTGGATGAACACCTTTATAACTTTAGCAAAAGGAGGATAAACACTTCCATTTAAAACTTTAAACATCATTTTCAAGGCTCACTTTTATTAACATAGCCTTTTTATACCTTTCCATTAAGAACACAATACACCATTTTCTTTAACAATATGAGTTCAAAAACTACCATTTTCACTATGAGAAAACACCAAACTCTCTCATTTACTAAACAAAGGGGTTTCAAGTGGAGGCATATAGAGATAAACTCTAACATTTTTATATAAAAAATTAATAAAGAATACATGCTAATGAATAAGGCTTGCTCTAATCCATATTTTACTTCTAAATGGAATACTAGCTTTCCATATTACCACAATATTTGAGATTACAATGAATACACACAAATGAATAGGGCTTGCTCTCCACCCTTCCATAAATGGCATCATGAAGCCTCATAGGGCTCTAGCCATTCCCCCGAGCAAGAAGATATCTACCAAATGGTTTTGGTTTAAAAACTAAACAAAGTACTACCCATCTCACCCAACATGCTCTCAATCCACATACTCACAAATTTGAACTTATCTTTTCAAACAATAAGAAAATAACTCAACAAATCTTCTAATTAAACTAACATGATAACACTAAGGAAAGAATGACTTATCTTCACAACCATGCTTTGAACACCTCCATCATATGTGAGAGCTCCTCTCTTTTAACCATCCTCTTTCTCTTTCTAGTTTCTACTCCATACACATAAGGGTTCTCCAAAAGGAGAAGTGGGCAATGCCCAAATCTTCCATCTTCTTGAGATATATAGGGATCCTCCACACCTACACTTTTTCCCACAAGTTCTCACACATGTGTGAGTTTTGTGCCAATTCCAAGAACTTTTGGGGAGTAGGAGGTTGAGAGTGACAATTCACTCTTCCCAAGCCCCAACACTTTTTGAATTTGTCACATTCATGAATGTGGACTTTTGAGGGGTCTTTTCACACTCCAAGGACAAGTTCTCATGTGTCAAAAAGGTTCCAAACCCATAGGTATAGGTCCTAGGGTCTATTCTTGTTCAAAAACCAAAAAAATTGATTCAATAAGCCCTTTTTAAAACCCACACAAAGATCCATACGAATTTTGATCTTAACCAAGGGTTCCAAACCCAACCAACTCACATCACATGTCCTACAAATGGATTCTACTCAATTACCCAACCAATAATAAAACCTCAAACCCTTCTAAGCAAAATAGGGCTACACTTAGAACTTCCAAAAGATGTATTGATTTGATACACCAATTTATCTATCCTCTTATTTGCATATTTGATAACTGCACATTACCAAGGTAAGCATGATTAGATCATATATCTCTTCATATTATTAGCTAATCCAATTCACATAATTTTCACTCATGAACTATTTACTCATTAATACATCAAATGAACCTAATGATTCAATTTCCATTATAAGAAAAGGAATTACACACTTACTCCAATACAAGAATATAGTCAATGAAATAGTCATTCCATCATTTTGTTTACCACCTTAGTAATTCATTTTAAACTCCTATAACATTAACGATGAACCATTTACCAAAATTTAATATGCCAAATAACCCAGCACTTTTAAGTTATATCCAACAATTCACATGTGCATCTATCATAATTAAATCAAGGTTAATGCCCAATAATACTACAAATATTTTTATCATTCATTTCCTCATAATTATCATCTAACTACTTGTTCGATTGAAATAAAATGGTGGATACCAAATGGGGTCTTTACATTCACGGTAGCATAAGCAAGAATATTATCAAATAATCACACTATTTGTCATCCATAATACATCTTACCATTTGTTTAGGATCACATAAAAGATATTAGGGCTTTACTAATCACATGCAAGGTGGGGCCTTACATGTAACATTGGAATCTCCATTACGATGAGCTTCTTTAACCAATGAAGCCACACCTTCCCATGTGAATGTGCGACCAGATTGTTAACATTGTTTAATCCACACCATCATCCAATCAAGATTGTTTATGATGTACAAATGTAGTGCATCCCACTCTCAATGAATTGTACCAAAATAAATTGAAATTCACAAATGATGTATAATTAGTTAAATACCATAGTATACGACCTTAATTTATAATTGATGTATATTGAAGATTAAAAGTTAAATAAGTATAATATACATAAAAACCATATGTAAAATGCATTCCAATTAATCTCCATGACCATCTTATAATTACCTCTCACTTTCCTCAATCTACCTCTCCCCAGCAGGTACTCCCCTTCAAATTTGTTAATGGATTTGGGATTCCAAATGTGATCTAAATGGATCTTTGCTGCAAACTTAGGAAGATATTCACTAATGTACACCATGTTCTAGTATACCATATATCCCTCCACCATAAAACCCTTGGGATGTTCTCTTTATCTAACCAAAGCCTTAAAAAATTTCAAGTGCCTCTCAACCATCCACATTGACCTTGTGTGTACAGGTCCACACAATTCAATCTCCTCAACTTGGTGTATGAGGTAGTGTTCTTCTACATTGAAAAATGTTGAAGGTAGACACTTTTGCATTTGACACATTAGATGAATAATTTTTCTCTTCCAATAATTTATATCTTCTTTATGGATTTCTTTAGATGATAGCCATCTACAAGTGATTCGAGGCACAAATATATTAACGATATTTAACAAAAATATACAATATATTACATACCAACAAAAATAAATGGAAATTATAATATGTATATAACGAATTGAACAAATCTCACTACTTACCTCATGTATTTTCCAAGATCATATATTACTTGCTTGACATTGTTGTCAAACTTGTCTGGGAGAGATAGAGGTAGAACGTACTACAACAATTATAAAATGATCTTTTCATTATTTTTCCAAAATTAGTAAACACAATACACTGAAAAGTACATGCATTATACAAGTGTATATAATATACTAGAATAATTACCTTAATGAAAGTATTCCAATCATGCATTTTTATCCCTAACCCAAATTCACCTTTCTTTGTTATTATATTGTTTATGTTCGCAGCAAATCTTGTGGAAAATTGAAGTTTTTGTATAAATTATTTTATAGCATTGCTTTGTTACTCTGTTAATAACCAAGGAAGGGCACTTATATTAATTTGGTCTCCATCACTATTTAATTGAATGACACTTTTCATTGCATGATTGGCTTCCTGAATGTCACTACAAATTTTTATAATTTTTTCTTTGTCATGCCTTCCATCCAATATTTTCCATAACGTTTCTGTTATATTATTTCCGATATGCATTGTATCAAACAAATGCATGTAATTTGTAACTGCTCATGAGTAGGGCAACCTACTAAATTATGCAGGGATAACTTTTGGATCCTTGTGGAGTTGGCCATTAATGCCTTGATGACCTTCATCAGGCATATGGAGTAAATAAATTAACTCTTGACAATCATTATCAATTACAACATGAGTAAACACAACACAATATAAAAATATAAATTCAAAACATATCATATATGATAGATAAACAATTTGATCTGATGTATAACCTTGACGATTAATTCTATTATATTCCAACTTCCATAGGCGAGGTGACATTCTTCATGGTTTTGATGTAGTCTCCTCTTTCCCATTGAAAAGATGTTTTTCAGTAGTTCGATACTTATTATTTCTATGGAGGAAGTGTCTATACTCATCAAACACCTGTTTTCCTAAACTTGTTGAATGACGAGATTTCATCTTTGGACAACAAATTGGACATGAAAATTTTTTCTTTGTTTGAAGACCTGCAAGATGATATATAATTGGATTAAATATGTCAATTTTTATAATTATATATAATGAATAGATTATTTTTAAAACATTCATGATATCTACTTCATCAAATTAAATATTGTTAAACTATAGTCAAACGTTATAACATACGACAAAAATGTGTTAGCCCTAGGGCATCATGAATTGTCCATACAAGCATTGCATGGAATTGAAATTGTGTTTGTCCTATTGGTCTGGAGATGCCATAAATAGTGACACCAATCCATAACTTTAGTAACTCATCGATAACAGGCTCGATATATACATTCATATCTTTAACCTGGTACTTACCTAGTTGAATGAACATAAACATTACATAATTATTATAACCATTCTACTGCAATAAATAAAAATTAATGTACATGACTATTGAATGAAAAAAAAAAGTCATTATGCAACAAATAAGACAAATGAGATGTTACTATGTTAGAGAAAATTGATGTAAACAAATACCTGGAACAATCATTGACAACACTATGTGCTACCACTTTATTGACATCCATGGAGGAATGTTATTATTGATAACAAAAATAGGCCACACTAAGTAAATAGATCTTAGCTCTCCGAATGGATTGACACTGTCTGCACCCAATGAAAGCGTGAGATTACGAGATTCTTCTTTAAAGTGTGGCCATTTTTCTTCCATGTCCCTAAATGTAGAACAATCTACAGGCATTCAAAGAATGTCATCTCCACTTCTATTCTGTGCATGGTAATCCATCAATTGCGCTAAGCTTTCACTCCTAAATAATCGTTGCATACATGGAATAATGGGAATATAATGAAGAATCTTGCGAGGAACCTTTTTTGTTAGTTGATCTATTTGATATCTACTAATATGACATTCTAGGCATTCTGTTGCAAATTCCTATTGTTTATGATATATAATATGATCATTGGGACATGCATTTATTGCTTGATACTCTATTCTGATATCTTGCATAATGGCACATAAATCTCGGTATGAGCAAGGTAAAATATTTGATGGTGGTAACAAAAATTCACCAATCAATCTACAAAAAAAAAAAAGAATTTTTTCATATAAAGAATATTAATGGTACATATTTCATCCTTTATTTACTAGTGATGAACTAACAACAGAAGAGATTAAAAGAATAGATGAAAAGATGACATATATGACATACCTTAACATCCCAGGCAAAGTTGCTATGTTTGATAAACTATTAAGTAACCGGGTTCACCAACAACAATATAACAGAGAGAAGAGTTGTTTGAGCCTTCATAAAGGGGCTCGTATGTCTTCTCAAGTATAGGTAAATCATGAACATCATCAATGTCATCTTGATCATCATGATCAACTATGCCACTAAATGTGGCATAAATCAATAATTCTTACCATCATCTCTTCAAGCTGTGTTTTTACGGTGCATAATCATCTTTTCCATGGGATCGTACTTCATCTTCAATATTCCACGGCTCCATGTTTGTCATTTGCAAAACCACATTCTCTAGGCTGTGATAATCCATATCATCTTCCCTAGGGCACCCCACCTTTATAATATTGATAGACACAAATAAACCATGATCATGATCAAGTGATTATATATATATATATATATAAAATGTTAAAACAATATAAACATTTACAAATTCAATCAATATAAACACATATAATGAACAACTTACCAATGGACGATAATCATGCCCCCTTCAATGTGAGCATGCTGCCTACAATGTTTCTCAGCTGTTGTGATTAAAGTCATCTCGTCTTTAAGCCCTTGCAACTATTGGAAGGACAATAACATTTCCCATCACCCTTTCTTTTCAATATAGCCCACAATATATCAAGTGTCTCTTCATTTTTGTTACGCTAATATTATCGACATGATTTTTCTTTACCAAGCTTGACTATTTAGATCTTCAAAAAATATCAAATTCACACTCCAATAATTTATATTCATAGATAGGTAACATAATCTAATAATTCTGATATTTTACACCAAAAAAAATTGGCATGCAACCACCCCTGCAAAAGAGAAGATAGTCTGAAGTTAATGACCCCAAAAAACACTTTAAAATGCTAATTCCAAAACTTATTAAATTCAGATTTTACTATGATTTCCAACTATTAAGACTCCTAAAATCATAATATTGAATTTGATCGCAAACTTCCTACAACGATGGAGGTAGCGAGCTAGTAAGAGCAAGTGACCCATTCCTAAGGAGCAACAAGTCAGAATCATGTTGCTAATGTCAATCTGGATTTATCCTTTTGGTTAAAAAGATGTAATGTGTCACTTCTTATGATGAAGGCTTATCCCTAGGGCCCTCAACATTGAGAGATCCCTAATAAAAATAGCGAGGAAGCATTGGTAAGAGCATGAGTTATGGGTACAAACCCTAGGCTTTTAAGTAGGAAACATAAACAACAACTATATTGGATTAGTGAGGTTGCAATACCAAAAAGATTGAGACATTGTAGGTAATAACAAAATCTTGCAATCTAAAGATTGTAGCCAATAACAGGCACACTATGTAGCTTAGTGACATTTGTAAATGTAATCTACTGTAAGAAGAATGACAATCACTTGAGATGTGATAGTAAAAAATAGGCTCAGCAGTGACAAGATAATAAAGCTCAAACTTTGCATAGTAAAGTGGAGATTTGAACAGTGATTTTTCTTACCCCCTTGCTGACCTTAAGGGTTTTTCAAATGCTTTTGGTAGTGTTAAACAAGGTAAATGCAATCAGGGAATGACTGTCCAAATGAAGTAACAATGGTAATCATAGGTTCAATGTTTCTTCTTAGACATTAATATTGTATAATGGAGGTAGTGGATTGCATGTTTGAGCAGTGTTTTGAGACTCACCAAAGATGGGAGAAAAGTGAACAATACCTTGTGGACTGTGAAGTAGTGTCAATAAGGTTGAAAGATCTTAAGAACTACAATACCATGAAACAATGAGTCCCCTGTAGTAAGTAGGCAGTCTATAGGGCATAGTTTTATTTTATAGAAGGATGCTCATGAAAGGAATCTTCAAGTGATAGTGACTAAGTTGTTTGAGATTATAGTTGAGGATGCAATACCCAGTCTTAAAGGAAATTAGCAAAGTAGTAAATGTGAAAGAAAATTGAATCGTACACAACAAACAATTCACAATGTTATCTTCCACAATGACTTGAGTTTGAAGACAAAAATCTCATTGTATCTTCATGATGAAAGTGGTGACCTTAATCATCAATCACTGACAACCATGATTTTAAAACATGCTATTGTGCTTATGGAGGCAACATTTTAAGCAAGGCAGTGAGTAGTGGTTTGGAACAATGGCAGGTATGAAGGACTTGCTTTATATGCATACTATCCAGTCTAGCTTAAAATGGCGTTCTTAGAAGAGATTGAAGGTAGATTATGGAACTCAAGGGTTACCATGAAAAGGATTAAAGTAGAGACTAAGATCTATTTAAAAGCCACAGTCATGAAGATATTAAAGATGTCACATGCAAAAACCTAGTAGCTGGAGTAATGAATACAGTGCCAAAGAGGATAGTGTGCTAGGGTAGATTTAGGAGATCTCCACATTATCTAATTATAGGGAAATACATCATTTATTTATTTTTTTAATTAAAATAAATCATTCTAAACCTTATATAGGATACATTGATACTTCAAAAGTCTCTGAAGGAATTTGAGATTATGCAAATATATGTCAAGTAACATTCATAAGGTTTAGAAAATCTTTATCACTCTCTAGAATAGCCCATTAAACATGGGTTGTGCTTGAATGCACTACATAATTGATATAACACAACCACTATCCATATCAACTAGAGTTATAGGCTCTTTATTGCAGCAAGAGGTAATCACTCTTCGATCATGCTATAATTACATCCTAACCTGTTAAACTTGAGACAACCTAAATGCACCCAATGATGATTAACACCTACATTATACAACCTGAATTAACTACATTATATGAGTGCCTCCATTTCTATCACAACATAGCCACATTAAACTTGGGTCACACATGACTGCATCATGTATTTTTTATAGCACAACTGTGCCACATGACCAATAGAGTTATGGATCACATAATTATAGTCAAAAGAATTTGTTCCTTGGTAGTGATCTTATGGTGATTCCACACAACAAAATTTGGACATGAAATTCTCAAAACCCTTAACCTCTAAAAATGAAATCTGATGAGATGTTGCTTTAAAGTATGATTTTCAAACCTGGAACTACAAATCTGACTTCACAACTAAATTCTACAAAAGGACAATGACTACCCTCAACCTGGCGATATCTTTTTGAATTTTTTCTAATTTTTTTCGAGAAAATCATCCTTAGTTCTCCACAAACTGTCTCAAGTAGAGCAAAACACTATCGCAATAAATTAGGTGCAAACCCACTTTTCTTTATGTCGGCCACAAATTTTTTTTTTTAATTTTTCATGTTTGTTGAAAATTCGACGAAACTGATAGCCGACATTTCGACGAACCCCAGGTTTGTCAAAATTTCGATGAACATCGGGGATAAAATTTCAAAAAATTGGAAATTACACATCAAATTTTACATATTTCATAGGACAGTTTCATTATATTTTGCAGTCAAATGTATTAGTGTAAGAAATCATGTCAAATTCCTTATTCATTTAAAATTCTTTTTTTTTTTACAATTCATTTAAATTGTGTTTTTTAAATAACTTAAGAAATATAGTAAAGAAAATTCCCAAGAGAAGGAAGGAATGTGCTTCCTATGACCTCATTCCTTGGTTAAATGAACTTTTTTCAAGTATAATGAAAAAGTAAACAAGGCGAATGCAGATCATATGTGTTGAGATTTTCCCCAAGCATGGAAAATATTCAAAATTCTATTTCCCTTGTATTTTGTAGCTCTCGAATCTTTCCATAAATAAAATTTGAGGGGTTACAAAACTCATGAGTAAATACAAAAAATTCATAATTCATTCCTCCTTTTAAATATCATATCCACACAAATTTTAATACCATTAAATTCTCATGCATGTGAACTTAAATTTTATAATTGCATATATTTTTCTCAATTTCAATCTTGTAAATATGTTTTGGCTCTCCAAAATTTCTTCTTGGCATCCAATAACCAAATTTATTATTTAATTTTTTAATTTTCACCATTAGTTAATCTTTTGATTCTTTCCAAATAATATTTTCTATTTGCTCATCACCTAACAAAACTCATAAAATGCCCCATAATTTGTACTTTAATAATCAAAATATGGAGGAATATTTTGAAGAAAGAAGATTCTAATGGAAGAATACTCTAAAATATAAATTCAAAGTTGGGGATTCTTTTAGAACCATATATGTAAAGAAAGTTATTTTTTAAAATCCAACCTCCTCAAGAAAGCTACCTTTAACTCAAGATACCATTTACCTCCCATACAAAATTGTTATGTAATCTCATATTCAATTTCTATCCTTGATCTTATACATTCATATCAATGTTCATTGCAACAAGACCAATTTTATTCTCCTCATATACAACAGATTCCAAAGAAAGAAGTAATTGACAAACAACCCAATTCTTAGAAAGGAATAACTCCCCATCTATTTCTATTTCATCATCTTTGTAAAATGAAAACCAAGAGGAGAAATATAAAGAATAGGGAGAGAAAAATAAAGTAAAGTGTTGAGGAAAAATAACAATAAAAAGGCATTTATACCACAAAGTATAGATGAGGTTGAGAAGAAAGATGACATGTTGATGATAATATTCATAAAACTTTAAAAAATATTGGACAAACAATTAAGAAAGTTTAAAATGAAGGAGAAAGTTCCTTTTTGGATAAATTTACTCTAGCCACCATTCTTATTTGGCTATATACCATAGTTAAGAAAAAGAAAAATATTGTGAAGTCATTGATTGATGATTTCTCTTCCATAATGGTTAAATTCATAAAATTCACTATTTTCTTATGATTAATAGTTAAAATTTCTATCAAATGGTTAATATACACAAACATTAACAAGTCTTTTAGTTAAGTAATTCATATAATTTTTGTATGAATATAAATATGTTTATGATTTTATAAAAGAATTGTAAATGTTATATCACAAAAAATAACATTAGCAAATACTCCTAAAACATTATGAGAATGAATAAAGGACAACAAAAAAATCCATTTAATCTCCAAAAATCTATCATAAAATTTAATTTAATTTTGAGTTGAAGCTCATAATAGTAGATCTCCCACACATGGGCCTTTCCCAAAGTTTTCAAAAGATGTGGATGAGTTAATAAGTTAAATGATACATTATAAATTTAAGGTGTTCAAGCTACATGTTTTCCAACATATTAATTGTACATTTTTTTTTATTTTATAATAATGGACCATGTATGGGAAATTTATTGATATATGCTTATTTGTATTATAAATTTATATGCACACTCTAATGAAAATGGATATAATTTTAAGAATTGAATAGGTAAAATTCTTTGATTGATGAGATTTCTTTCTAAATAGTTTATTTTCATTTGGTCCCTAAATTTAGAGAGAATTCTAAACATGCAAACAACAATAGACTCCAAGCCTTTGGTGGATAGATTAAGAATTTTTTACAACATAGCGAATATTATATTTTGTTTAACATTTATTTAATAATGTAATTAGAGTTTGTGAGACTAGTAGTGCCCAAAATAATGAAAGATGGTAAATTCTGATTTGAAATGGGTCAACAATTGTGATTTGACTTTGAGTTTTGAAGTAGGTAACTAATGTTATGATTTTTTTTATGTTAAAAACAACAATATTAATTATAGTTATAGTTTATGTTACCATGAAGTAAGAAACATGTGTTACGAATGAAATGAATATGTGCATTTTTTTTTTAGGTTTTATCCATGAGTTATTTATACTCTTATTGGATTTGTCTACTCAAATATGTTGATCAAAATCCTAAATATGCCTAATTTAATATAATGGAAGTCTATGTTGTTTAACACTAGACAATTTTAACATAAATTATGTGTAAAAACACTCATCCATGCATAAAATGTGATAAATAATTATCTTGCTTTTACTAACAAAATTATCTCTAAACAATTTAATGTTTGTGAATGGTCGATAATTAATTATTAGAAAATTGAGTATTACACAAAACCTTATTTTACACAACATTTTTCAATATTAAAATAATTGTGAAGAATGTTGATATTGATCTATCTAAAGATATATCTCATTTCTCTCAATAATAAAAATTGCATAATTGTAAATTGTGCTCCAGTTCATTTATAATATTACCTATAAATTCAATGTCTAACAACTCACGACAATATAATTTAGTTGAATCAAAATATTTTTGCAATGTCTTCTAATATAGTTTAATTGAATAAACATATTTTTTCAGGGTACACTATTATATGACAGAGAAAAACCCACATTTACTAATAGTCTATTAATGCCCAAATAATATATGCTTAAATCAAACCTACTGTCTCTCTCTCATATTCAAAACATTTTAGAGTTTTTCTCCACGTTCCTAATTATTTCCATATAATTGAAAACCTCGTCTGCCAGTTGAAATCTATAGATTCACGGTTCTCCATAGTTTTCTTCCCGTAGATACTCGTGGTGACTATAAATTGCGCCTGAATCTTCCTCTTCCTCCTCCTTGAGGAGGTTACTGCCAATTAGTCTCAAGTCTTTTTCTTCCTCTGGCTGTTGGCGATGGCTGTAAATTGCGTTCAAATCTTTGCTGGGTGTGTCAAAAAAGTGTAGAAATAATAAGAGGAGGCAAGTCGAAAGGAACATTGGAATCGGTCCAAAATTCCACAGAAATAGAGGCAGCGAGAAGTAAAATGCTCTCAATCCTAATGACCAAAAGTAAGCCCCTCTGTTGATTGCCTTACATACATACTCTCTGTGATCATTCTCCATCTCGGGCGCAAACGGAGGTGTATTTATGAGGAAGCCAACATGACTGTAATACCTCACGCATTGCGCATTGC
This sequence comes from Sequoia sempervirens, assembly GCA_007258455.2. NCBI lineage: Eukaryota > Viridiplantae > Streptophyta > Pinopsida > Cupressales > Cupressaceae > Sequoia > Sequoia sempervirens. The sequence continues at coordinate 13,502 of VDFB02385942.1, read as the reverse complement.
AAATGAATGCCACCAGAAAACATAGCATCACCACCAAGCACTTGACGGAAGAACTGACAGATCCCCTCATTCCATATAGAGTAAAATCACCAGGACTGGCACCCACACCCATCAGTAAACCCAGCACAGAGCAGAGCGTTATGGCTGTTGCTGCCAAAAGCGTGGATGCCATTATGCTGTTCCGTAGAGTTTGGACTGCTAGCACGCCGTTCTTCATCCCCTCCTACAAAATTAAGCCACCCGTCTTAAACGTCAGGAATATTTGTCGATAAAAATGTCAGAACACACTGGCATGTTGATATTTATAGATTCTTAGTTCTTTAACAGATGCCTCCAAAATTACAGAGGCTTATACTGGTCGAACAAAGTAACAAGTCGTTTACGCATTAATATTTTTAATAAAATTAAAGTTTTCAAAATATATATTAAAAAATATTAATACGGTTAATTTTTCGCTGTAGTGAATTGATGGCGGTGAATTTTACTTGACAGTGAATTTTCCGTAGCGGTGAATTGTTAACAGTGAATTTTCCATTGGTGAATTACTAGCGGTGAATTTTACTAGACTTGAAGGAAATAATGCACATTTTTTTAATATGTATATATATATCAAAATCATATTAATTTATTGTGTTGGATAATCAATGGAGAAAATGTTAAGAACCTGGTCATATGATTATTTTTGAAGATAGTTTTAATCTAATCTAGTGCTTGCTTTCTGACATTTATATGTAAGACTTTTTCATAGTCTAGTAGTTGATGGTAGTGTAGACATTTATAGTAACAAATATAATTTTATAAGGACCCAATCTATTTATTTTAAGAATTATTTTATATTCATATAGTTGTAGATAAGAGACTTCTTTCAAGAATTGTAGTTGTAAAGACAACAATGGATATATAGAAGAGTATAAGAAGCTTACCAAGTAGCGATGAAATCAAAGTGATCATATTTTAGACATTTAAGATGAAATTTAAAACATTGAAGGTGAAAGAAGTTGAAATTTTGTGTTTACTATGTAAGTGTAAATAATATGTTCAATAAGATGGATACTCTTACAAAATTGTATAATAGCAAGGTTTTGAAAAAATTTCACCTGATCATTGAAGAAAGAAAAACTACTTTTGAGTTCTATCACCTAGCTGGATGCCTTATGACTCATGAAGAAAGACTAAGTGATGCATTTGGAGAAAGCGATGAAAATTTTATTGCCTCAAAATTGAATAACATAAAAGATAAAGGCACTAGTTGTAAGAGAAACCAAGGACAAGAAAAATGCAAGAATCAAAATTATTTAAAATAAAATAAAGAAATAAGAGTTAGTTCAATTCCAAGAATGTTTTGGCATTTAGTTGATAAAATATATATTCATTGTTAATGAATGCAACAAGTATTGTTTCTCTTAAAGGAAAATTATATTTAAATTAGGAAATAAGATAAAAGTGATAACTATTCTATAGACAATAAGGAGGCTTCTCTTAGTGATTTTCTCTTATCATTTGACAAAGATAAATTGTTTTGTAAAGATGTTTGGTATTTAGATTCATATTATTCTAGTCATGTGTTATTTTATAATATAAATGAAAGCTTCAAGATTTTAATCTAGCTTGGTGATGAAAATTTTGTTAGAGGTTGTAGAAAAATAAGCTATAGAGGTAAATACCAAAGAGGGTGAAATATATGTCAATTATATTTAATAAAATTCAATGTTAAAACATAATTTTTTGATTGTTTGACAAGTTTGTTGAGTAAATAGACAAGTGATATTTGATAATAAGCAATGTGCAATCTATAAAACTAACAAAGATATGGGGTTGTCAAAGTTATGCCCATGTTTAAAAATAAGATTTTCTTATTGAAGTTTGAAGAATATACTAGCAATCCTACTTCAATGATAAATGAAGATAAATGTTTGTTGTAGCATCTTAGATATGGACAATTGAATTTTTGAAGTTTGAATATACTAATAGTAGAAGAATTATACATTTATTTCTACAATTGAAGATAATAATAGATTTTATGAAGGATGTGATAGAGAAAAACATGTAAGACGTTTTTAAAATGTAAAGCATAAAGGGCTCATCATGAAGCTTAGTTGATTCACTCTAACATTTGTGACAATATGTCAACAATTTTTTAGTAAATCATCACATATTTTAGTATTTTTATTATAGATATTGATACAAATATTAGGTTGGTTTTTTGAAGTAGAGTGATGAAGCATGTGTTATATTCAAGAGGCTTAAATCCTTTATAGAGAATAACTTTAGTTATAGAATAAAGTGCTTAGTAACTGACTATGAACGATAATTATAGTCTATCTATTTTATGAATTTATTTTGTTCCAAAGACATTAAAAGCTAACTCACAAATCCCTACATGCCTCAACAAAATAATATAGCTAAAGTGAAGAACTATATCGTGGTTAAAGTGGAAAGAAACATTTTACATAGAGATTGAACAGCCATTTCTGGGCTTAAACAACAATAGTATATATTTTAAATTAGAGTCTTACTAATTCAGTTGATTTGATGGCTCCTTGTAAATAATTGCATGAAAAAAGTTATAATGTTAATTATTTAAATTAAATTTTCTTGTATTCATATAGCTACTCAAAAAGGAGAGGGATTAAAAAAGTGAGACGTTTTTTTTTTTGGGATATAATAATAATAAAAGCTTATAGATTTTGTAATCCTCTTGTGAAAACTATTATTTTGTGAAGAAATATTTTTTATTCATGAGTGTATGGTCATTGAAAGACTATGTTAATAAGTATACATCTATATGTAATGATTGTATTACTAAAGTTATTTTCAATGAATATTTTACTAGTATTTCAAATTTCATTTAATACAAGTCAACCAACCAACCTATCATCTAGATTTTTTATTCCACGTGCTTGTCTAGTTTAAAGTTCACATTCTACACGGAAGGTAATAAGGCTAAGTGAAAATTACCAAATGAATGAAGAAGTGAACTACATGAAAGGGATCTACGAGGAGGTAGTATTTTTTTTTTAATAGGATAATTTTAAACCATCATATCGTAAAGACATGTGTATTAATGATGTTTGAGTACAAGCAATGAAATAAGAAATGGGTTTCCTTCATAGAATTCATTCTTGGAGCATACAAAACTTTCACATGATAAGAATTGTATAGGTGCCATTTTACATGATTGATATGATAATTATAGTAGTGTTGAAAGACACAAATCACAATTGGTTGTAGAACGTTTCACACAAAAATATGACATAGGTTATGAAGGGACATGCACTACTAGCTAGACAAGGGATCATTAGAATGGTGTTTTTATTAGCAATTTAGAAGAAATGGAACATATATCATATAAATATTGAAAGTGTCTTCTTAAATGGGTTCTTGATAGAGGAAGCCTATGTCAAGTAGCCACAAGGCTTTGAAGTACATGATAGGATCAAAGATCAAGTCTCTAAGTTGAAGAAAGATTTGTATGGTCTAAAGAAAGTGTTGGGAGCATAGTATATTGAATTGATAGATATTTTAATAGAATATTCAACGAGAAGAAAAACTGAGCTTATTCTTTACTCCAAGAAAGAAGATAATTATGTCTTTATTATAAGTTTGTATATTGTGATTTCTTGTATACAAACAATAATTCTCAGATAAAAGACAAATTGAAAATCTCTAGTAAACTTGAAATAAAATATTCGGATCTTATATAATATTTCTTATAATCATAGTCATTGTCTTGATTTTAAGAGACATTTTTAGAATAATCTAATCATTATTCTTAAGTCCATGTCTACAATTGTATTTATAATGTAACTGTTTTCTATAATTCTTTTTAAGTAATAAATGCTATTTTTTAAAGAATAATCTACTGTTTTAATCAGCTAGCTTCAATATGTATCACCCAATTGATTAGTTATATGATAAATGCATAATAGATTTACTTAGAACTGCTTAGAATGGTGGCAAATTCATCTCCAATAATTCACTGATGGAAAATTCACCGCCAACAATTAACCATGGGAAAATTCACTGCCATGTCAATTCACCGCGCAAAAAATTAATTGCATGGTCCCACAATGAATTGTTGACCCTGAATTTTCCATCAATGAATTGTTGGCCGTGAATTTTCCTAGAGCCATTTACAACAAGTAAATTAAGAATTATATATATAAAATAAAATAAAAATTCAGTGATCAAGCGTTAAGCTGGGTACAGTATTTTCTCAGTAACTCACCTATTACATCAATAATATATCTTGCAAATAATTAGTTCAGTATTGCTGAAAATAAACCTTTATTAGCTCGATTAAACAGTGGGTTCTAAAATCTGCGTATTCTGAACTAAAGAAATAAGAGTACGACTAATTTTTTCATACAATGTATTATTATCTATTATAAATATGCTTTGCTACATTAAAAAGAAAACCATTACCACACATTTCTAGTAGACAAGTAATGAAGCAACTGCAAACTTTACCTTCATAATGGCATTCACCCATGCCCGCCTATTAATTGCGTTGACGCCGATGAAGGTGGTGTTGGGAGTTTTTAGAATCCTGTACAGCAGCTTGCAATGGTAGGCGGCCAACATTAGCATCCCTACTGGAACCAGTATTACATCCAGATGACCCCTCACCCACCCCTCTGCTTCTCCCATTACGCCTTCTTCACAATCAATTTCCCCCCACTACAATACAGAGCCCAACCACAAAATACAAATACCTAAGTACTTAACACAAACAGACAGACTGAAGAGCTTCAAACATCCAGCGCCTGATCATGTGTTTAAGGCTCACTATATACACACAAGTAACATGAATAATGCCGGTCGAAATAAAGCAAATAATGGAGGTAATGACTGGTAAAGCTTTCATTTACCTAAATGCTTTTTTAAACTATGCTATGTTCCAGTTCAGAACATGTCAAACACTGATTCATAATCATGTGAAAGGGGACTGAATAGTAGAAAAATCAACAATATGGAACAGTCATAGATGCCATTGACGATACTCTGAATATGATCAAACAAACTGTACAAATTGTACATATACGACACACAATAGTTGACTTTGTAAAATTATATCAAACAAAACTGAAGATACTCCAAAAAACACTATTATTTATATGAATATAAGACCATCCAAGCTGATATTTAGTATAAGATTTATATTACTAATAGCATTTTCAATCTATTTCAATGATATGAGCAAAAGGTCAAGGACAAATAATTTATAATATTTGATTATTTTAAAGAGTTTTTTTTGTCATTCTAAAAATTTTCAATCACTTTTATTTGATTGATATGTAATGCATGACTTTTACTATAAATTAAAAAAATCATTTTTTTGGAATTATATCACTTAGTTTAATATTTAGGGGATGAAGTGTTTTTATAAAAAAATTTAGAATATTTTATTTATTCTAAATGTTAAATTGATATTAGTTTAAATTAACAAATTTATATTTTAATGTTATACATTTATTTTAATATATATATAGAAATTTATTTGGTTTGATGAAACAAGATCACTCTTGTAGAGTGCAATATAATTTTTTTAAAAATTTATAACATAGTTTTTTTATAGTGACTTGAGTAGAAGTAATTGTTTTTTTTTCTAAATATACCTACATTCATTATAAAATTTAAAAGTAAACAATATATTTTTTTGAAAAAACAAATATTAAAGATAATATAATTTCAAAATGACATCTCTAGATGACTTCATTTAATACATTGAAAGTGAAATGAAATTACTTTTTTTCTAACATTTTGATAGATATAGAGGAGACTTTGCTAGGGGTTCAATCTAGATTTAAGAAATTATGAATTTTATAAAATAATTATGCATGACATAATATTACTCACTAAAAATACTATAAAGTATTAAAAATAAGTTATTTATAATTGTTTAAAAATTACAACAAAGTATTTTTGAAAATTAAAAGAAAAAGAATTTACATGCATAATCTTAAAAATCTATAGATCACATAACTTTCAAATTATTAATGATTAACTGCTATAAGTTTTTAAATGTAAAAATTTGATTACAATTGCTTATTTCAATGTCCTTAAGTCGTATAGGAGAAAAAATGACACAAAATAAATAATACTTTTTAAAATATGGATGAATTGAGGATTAGTTCCTTAAGAAGTGACACACTATTTTAATAACCTAGATCTTTATAGCTAGATGATTTTTCTTACAATTATTATTTTAGCAGGCCACAAAAATTATCTTGAAATGATCATTCGGCTAGTCCTATATGATTCCTATGATTGTGTCCTTATGATTAGATCATTTGATGTTGGCTTCTAAATTTGTGTACCACTCTTGTTGAACTTGAGTTAGTCTCAAGGTGATATTTTTGACTAAATAAAAGGGAAAAGGGTCCCTTCCACTACACAAATATTGAATGATGAGTCAGAATAGAGATGAAACAACCAAAAAAAATCTAATTAAAAAATAGACAAACAACAAAGAGAAATGAAATAAGAGTTGAAACTAAAGAAATAGGGTCTGCACTCCACCTTTTAGGAGATGGAACACAAAAGAAAGGGGGGAAATCCCTTCCTATTACACTCTAGTTCATTCAAGGAAACCCTAGAGATCTCAGTCTAATAGTTGAACTGAGAGGAGTTTCTATAAGGTCTCCTTGGGTGTTATTAAAGACTAAAGGGGGTTCACCGCTACGCAAAGGCTTAGAAAGAATGATATGAAAATCTAGCTATGTAACTTAGAAAATCAAGCTCAAAATATGAATAATAAACTGAGAATGAATAGAGGTGCACTTGGAAAACTGAAGATGCTTGAAATAAGCTCTACAATCATGAAGTTATGGCATTTGAAGCACACTTGGACTCATACACTAGTTGGGGTGATTTAGTCCCAGTTGAGGGTTTCAGGCTGAATCTAGAATCTACAACTGGTAAAGCAGGATCTATAGAAAATGTCTAAAAACTGGTATTTTGGGACTCATATGCCAATTGTGGTGATTTAGTCCAAGTATTAGGGTTGATCTAAAATTCTGGTATCCTCTAGTGATATAATATAGCTTATCTCCCTTCCAATTTCTGAGTCTAAAACTTTGAATTCCAACCTGTAGGTGACTTTTCGTAATCTTGCTAGGAAGATGAAAGCTTTGACAACTTTACAGCTTTGACATCTTTCTCCAATCTTTCTCTTCAATGGATCTTCAACCTAAATCTACAAATCACACATCAAAGAGGGAAAAATATTGTTTTGTTAATGGATAGGGGTTTGCCTTGGTCAAACCCTGTTTTGGTAATCAAACTTTGAAATAATGAAGGCCTTCATGACTGTGCCTAAAATATTGCCACTTGGCCCATCATGATCTTGCACATACCCATAATATTGCCACTTTTTGCCCATCATGATCCCGCCATACCCATAGAAAAGGGAAGAAAATAATGAAAGGCCTTCCACTGTGCCCAAAATTTAAAAGTACTACCACACTAAGCCAAGCTCCATAAGGAAAAGAACCTATCACCACCGAGGATCTCATAGATAAAATTATTGTTACTGATCAAGACATGCACGTTGGTATTCCATCCCCTCCTAGGTCAGCTGAATTGGTTCTATCTGGTTTGGATATGAAGGGTAAGAGTGTGCAGGATGCAAGAATGGAGGCTTGCAAGGATTTCTTAGATGACAATGCATTTGTAAAGACTCCTGTATTCTTGCAATTGGCATGGAGGATTAAATTTGAGGAATATCAAAATAAATACAAGGAGAGAAGAGAACTAAGGCCTGACAAGTCAGATCAGGAGAATGATGAAGAAGTGAAAGTTGAACTAATGGAAGAGTTCAAAACATCACTCCTGAAGAAGGAAGACAACTAGTGAATCAGGTTGGTGTTTTGATTTTGCCTAAATGGGACATCGCAGATGCAATGGCTTTCAATGCCATTATGAAGTCCAAGAATCATTTTCAGGATTCTGAAGAAGAAGTTAAGGCAGCATTACAAAACTCTACCTTCAGTGAAGAATATGAGACCTGGCAATTTAGGCATTGGCTCCACAAGGAAGAAAGCCAGACATTGCTGATATTAATCCAAATTTCAAAGGAGGATTAATAATAAAGAGGGCTTCAGAGACTACAACAACCAAAGCCACTAGTTTAACTGTGAATGTGGCCAAGTTGGCCCAAAAGACTGCTGAAAGGGAGGAGGCTGAAAGAAAGAGCCTAATGGAGAAGTATAACATTTTAATTGAAGAATATAGTAAAATGCAACAGAGGAATGTTGAGCTGCAAACTGAAGTAGAAAGGTTCAAGTATAGACATACTTGGGGAAACATCCAATGCTCTAGGAACCAACACATCACCTCCCATAGTAGGGTCAATGCCTCCTGCTTCTCCAAATGTTTCTACACCAGGGTCTCCCATTCAAAATCTTGCTCTTACCCCTCCTCTAGAACAAGTTGATGAACAAACATAGTGCTCTGTTGATCCAACAAAGAGGCAACTCATGCAGGGGAAATTGATCAATTCTGAGACATCACTAAGGGTAAAGGAGGAGGGTTTTCTTTCAAAAGAAAAAGAAATTGTTACTCTTGTTTTAGAGAATTTAAATGAAAAGGTGGATAATAAACTACCCTCTATACATTCTTTGTATTCTTTGCTATTTGAAGCAATAAATAATATTGATAGGGATCAGGGGATAGTGATTCCAATAATTCAAAATTGGATCCCTAGGGAAATAATCTACATGTTATGAATAAAACCTCAAGATTTGATGTAAATAACAGGTCCCAATCATTGAAGCCTACTTATATATTAGTTAAATCATTGAAAGGTTTTCAGACCTTACTAGATGATCTAAGTAGGAAGATTAGGGAATTGGTAAAGAACTTCAATGATTGGGTAACACCTGCTGGATAAGTGCACAAAGTTGAGTCCACGAATGTAGAAGTTTTTGCCTTAGCCAAAAATTGAAATCGGCATCGAAAAATGGGATCCCATTTTTAAAAATCGTGATCCTATTACGGTTCAGGGATCCCAAGAGACCAACAGATCGATTTTTAAAAATCTCAAGCTCGCCTGGTCGAACCAATGGAGGAAACGGGATCCCAATTTAATACAAACGGACCTTTTTTAAATATGATCGGTTATAGGGATCCTAGTTGTATAAACGATAGTTTTAGACCTGCTATTTATTTTTTTTAAAACAACGTTTTACTTCTAAACGGGACCCCAAGTGACTTTAGCGACAGGCCTCAACACCAACTACAGGTACCCCACCTAAACACCATTTCTTTGCATTTTTTTAGTTTGAATTGAAATTTTAAAAGAAATACGTTAATTTAGCATGTTTTTTTTTTAATTTATGTCATGTTTTAATCATTTTTTTAATTGTTATATTAGAATTCAATAATTGTCAAATTAGACGAAAACTTGCAATGAAATTTAACCGTTTTTTAATAAAAATGAAAAAAAATACCTTGAATTGTGTTTTAGAAACAAAACTTAACTTTTAAATCTTAAATTGTTCGATTAAACCCAAAAAAAATTGATTTTGAAAACCCTAATTGAAACAAAACAAAAAAATTGCATTTCAAAACCCTAGAGATCGAAATGAAATAAAACATCGCATTTACAAATCCAAATCGAGCTTTTTGGAAATTCAAATCAAACTGAAAAATTTGAAACTAGTTTGAATTGAACGAAAAATTGAAATTAAAAACCCTAATTGTTTGAAATTGACCCTAAATTGAATTGGGTCAAAAAATTTGTTAAAACCCTAAATTGAATCAAACCAAAAAATCATTCACATTTGCTTAAATGTTTTAAATTTTATTTGCTTTGTATGGAAAAATGATATATATTAAACTTTAGTTTAATTTTTAAATTATAATTAGATTAGAAATCAATATGTTAAAGAATGGTCAAAATTCATAAAGTTTATCTTGATGTTTGTTTGCAAATTTAGTTAACAAATTCGTAAATCTAAACACGTACAATCGATTCCAATTGACACTAACTTGAAACTCTAAATTATGCCAAGGCCACCCAAACTTCACCTCTAAGTTTGCTAAACCCTAGACCCTAAACCGTAAAAATCTAAACCCATAACACTAAAGCATTTGAAATTTATGAACCCTAGACCCTAATCTTTCATTGGACATACCTAAAATTATGTAGGTTCAATGTCAAGAATGGGTCTATTTGGTAGATTTATGAAAACTATTTTGAATATCTAGAATGCCATAAAAGTATAATTATAGCAATTCCAATTGGAAACACTTCCAGATACATATATATCCTAGATAATAATCCACCCATCCTCAATCATAATGGATTATTTGGCAATTAAGAGAGATTCAATTTAACCATAAAATTACCTATATTTTGATACTATATAGATTTATGTGGAAGGATAGAAATGCATCAATATGCTTTGTGCCATATTTTATGAATATTAATATTTAAGAAAAATCTAGATAAGATTGACCTAAGTAGATGATTTATGTAAGGGCTTTTTAGTGAACAAGTGACACACCATGGAGATTGGGATGGTATTTAAATTCTTATTTATAAATATAGTGTACCCCCTTTAGATTTGTATTTGGTTTTTATAATGAGTTGAAATTATCAATGTGTTACATAAAAGAAATTTGTGCTTAGATATATTTAAATTAGATAATAAAGATATAGTTATATAAAATAGGGAATCCAACATGAGGAATAAACCTTTAATGTGCCATTGTGTGCATCTAATTTATGCCAATGATTTAGTAAGAGTGATCGTCTAAGAGGATGAAATAAGCCTTGAAAAATTGTAAGATCTAACACTATTTTAATGTAGTTTTATATGTGTGTACATGTCCACTATGTTTTTTGAGTTTATGTTAATGTAAGATAAGGAGGATTGGTGGATATATTTGAAATCTAAAGAAAAAACAAAAATGATGTGAATATATAGATATATATTTTTAAAATGATTCTTTAACTTATCTATATTAAACATTGTATATTATCTCTATATTACTATCATGGCTTGATTTTCATTATGTCTACTAAATGTTGCTATATTTATTCATTGTTGTAATTAAATTATAGGGCTCAATGTGTAATCTATTTTACATCAAATTTTATAGTAGACTTATAATCCTAGAATGTTTGTAAATTTAATAGCTAACAAATAACTTGATAGGTGCAACTAAAAACCAAAAAATGTGGTTTGATTTATCTCCATTAGGCTGGAAAGCTAAAAAATCTACTAGGTTTATCCCTATTAGGTTGAAAACCCAAAAGTGTAGCTTAATAAACTTACAAGTGGTGAAAACTCACAAAAGCACTAGAAACTAATATTTGCAAAACTACCCTTGACATATCAAAAAAAGCCAAAGGTCACCATATGTCATACATGTATAGGTTGTATAGTTATATTAGATACCTTATAGTATCTCCTATTGGTTAAATATGTTTGAAGATGACATTAGCGACACATCCCTACATTTATATGAGATATATTATTAACATGTCGTGTTACACATATGCTAAGATACTCAAATATGGATAAGGAGAACTAGGGAATATATATTAGAAGAGAAAGATATACTAAGCTATCCAATATTATATTTTTGTACTTAGTGTAGAAGAGAAATTCTAGACCAAGAATGCAAGTGCAAACTCAATACTCTACTTCTAATGAAAGGTAAATAAAATAATGAAAGATTAGAGAAGCATAATAGGTTCCATAACATTCTTTTATGGCTCTAAATGTATGTGTTGATGTTGCTCTTTGGTTCTCTAATGTGATAACATATACATACAAATTTTATCATATGGAAACATTTGGGGATGTCATTATTTTATAGAGTTGAGGGGAAAGGAATGGAGGACTAGGTTTTTTTGGAATCAAGGACTAGAATTTCATGAGAGAATTTTTAAATTTGAATTTGAGAGGGAAGAGAGAATTAAATGTAGGTGGTTGGGTTGATGGAGGGCTTGTGTTGACTTGATTAGGTAGATGGGAATAATTGAATGCTAATTTGAATTTGGATTGAAGGTAGTTGGAAATGAATGGCTATGATTAGTCTAATTAATTTGATGGCTAGGATAGATTATTAATTTCATTTTAGATTTGATGAACTGGAAGTAAGTTACATTAGTTTGAGTTTGGATTGGTGATTTGGAATTATTTTAATTTTAAGCTATGGATGTGACATGATTATCCCCTTAATGGTTGATTAAAAGTTAGGATTTGGGGATTTTAGCTAATTAAATAATAAACTCTAAAGTCTAAATCGTAAACCCTAAAGCCAACATTTTTTCTTAGGCTCTTAATGAAATTTGGTTGTCTTAGGCAACTCCACCAAATTTCATTACCTTATGCCATGCAATTGTTTCCTAGGATCTTGCAACATGTAGATCCCCTTAAGCTATCCTATTACCTTAAACCCTAAACTCTAAAGTCTAAACCCTAAACCCTAAAGCCATCATTTTTTCTTGAAAGGTTGTTAATGAAATTTGGTTGCCTTGGGCAACTTCACCAAATTTTATTCATTTGAGCCTGCTACTACTTTCTCCTAGACCTCACTAGGACATAAATCCCCTTAAGCCATCCTATATCACCTAAATCGCATTCACTTTTCTTAAGGTTCAACATGACATTTTAAGGATCAAAGCAGTCTAAATTTGCATAAAAGTTTCCCAAGGCCCAACCAAATTTAACAATAATAAGATCCTGCAAGATTATACAATATTAATAGTTAATTGTATTTCCATTCAAGTAACATGTGCCTTAGACATATAAAATGAGGCTTACATATAATTTTATCATTTGTATTCAATTATTCAAGGCCATTTATATTGAATGGTTTAAAGGTATTTCCTAAACATGTATCTTACATCTTGAAATTACAAATCTAATGCAAGTTCACTCATATCTTAAAGATCACATGGATCCATTCAATAATATTCGCAATCCATCTCCACGCCATCCATCTCCAACACCTTCACCTCCAACCTCACCACTCCACCTCAGAACCCCCACCTCCAATTAATTAAAATGAATGAGCATACCTATTTGTAAGCTAATAAAATTAGTAGTTTCTCGCTTAGAACCATCCAAGATCAAATCAACATTATTCAAAATGAAGAATGTGTCGCACCTCCTGTGAGGATGTTCGCATCTAGGATGCAAACCCTTGTTGATGCTATCATGGCTATGGATGGGATCGTAGATGAGCATCAACAATGGCTAGAGGAGAGGAGAACTCCTGATTTTGAAAAGGAAAACACAAAGAAATGAAGATCTATTCAGTAGAGAGCCATAATAGTTTATAAACTAAAACAATGATCTTAAATAGTTATGAATTTATAAATTGGGTGAACGATGGATATTTTGTGTGATGAATTTATAAATTTGGTTCCAAATGGATATTTTAGTGACATGAATTTATGATTTTGGTTCTAGATGGATATTTTTAGTGACATGGATTTAAGAATTTGGTGGAATTTATGAACTTATAATGAATAGTATATA
>VDFB02385941.1:0-27984 GCA_007258455.2 Sequoia sempervirens | reverse complement strand
ATTGTACGTTGAGGCTTACAATTGGGCGATGGACATTGAGAGTGAAAACAAAACATCCTATAAAAAAACGGAAGATGAATGACAACGAGAGCACAAATGACAACAGTGACGAAGAATCTCAAACCGTTTAGGCCCTCCGACGAGATATGATGCACATAATAAAAAAATTGAAGGCCGACAAAGAAATCTCAAAAGAAACTAAAGAACTATGGTGCATTGATTGTAAAATAGGTCACACTAAAAATATTTGCTTGAAAAAATCATTCTTTGACATTTGTCAGGTAATGGGACATTCCATCAGGCTATGTCATACAATTTAGAAACAAGAAACACACAAGAGCTCTTCACCCAAGGGCAACAATCAACCCCTCCGACTACACCTCCTAAACCACAAAATAATAATAGTAATGCATCTCTTGGCCGATACCACAACAGAAGAGAAAATAATGTTCGGTACAATAACAATGGACTGAGAAGCCAAATCTTGTACAAATCTAAAGGAAAACCCATGATCCAATGCCAGAAGTGCAATGAATGGGGTTATTTAACTAGAAAATGCCAAAACAATCAAGGCAAAGGAGGAATGTTATGTAAGTGGTGTGGACTGGGTGACCATGAAGACACCAATTGCTCGAAGAAGAAAGGTATCAACATGCTAGAAGTGGAGGATGAGGAAGTTCTGGCAACTACCAAAGCACAAACGAAGAAGGCAGTTTATCCTGACCCTCGTACAAAGAAAGAAAGACTTCGAGAGGCCAAGGTGGAAGTAGAACATGCGATGGCCAAGGAAAGGAGAATCTCAAATGAAGCAACAAGTACATTGTTGTGGTCAGAGTCAGAAAAGAATATCGTACGACATATGTTGCATACAATTGTACCTATCAAGGTGACATCTTCTATAGACAATGCTGCAACTGAGAGTGGTAATTACGAACATAGTCAGTGACAACCAAGCTTGACTAGAAGGTCCAAGCAAGGACATAGTAGTAGAGTGGCCACTAGAAGGTGAACAAATGGTTGACCCAATGCTACTCATGGTGAACGTCAGGAGGAAACCAACCATTGTACAAATCGAAATCAGGGGAAGAAACTCAAACACCATCGTCGATGGAGGTTGGGGAGTGTACATACTATCAAAGAAGGCCTAGAGGTGTCTCAGGCAACCAACTCTCTGGCCACCAACATTTCACTTAGTAGGCGCCGTCAGCATGGTATCAAACCACTAGGTACATTGATGGCGCAGAAGGTGACAATTGGCACACAACAATTTCTATTGAATTTTGTTGTCATCCCATTACAGAGGAAGGCATATGATGCACTTCTTAAGAGAGGTTGGTTGGTAGTAGCCAAAGCGAACCGTAATTGGAAACGAAACACACTCTCTATGAGAGCAATGGGAGGAAGTATGTCATTGACCTAAAGAATTAGGTTGTGAGCGAAGAATTGGTTTCCTTAGAGTCAGAATTAGGAGGAGAATCAGAGGAATTGAAGAAAATTCATGGAACCTAATGATGAAGGGGTACTTGACCTTGAGAATTGCTCTGAAGATGAGACAAATTCTCTCAATGGGCTATTCCATTGGTAGATGGAAGACTATGAGGTGTTTCACCCCAAGTGCAACATGCTACAAATTAGGAAGATTGAGGAAGAAGACAAAGGTACAACTAGTTAGACATTTCCATTCGAGTATAGGGAATATAAGGAGGGAGTAGCAAAATTGGATGACATGCCAGCCCACAATTTCAAATGGGACAAATCAATCAAGTGCGAGGAGCCAAAGATGAAGAAGGTGAACCTGGGAGAGGAAGACAACACAAAAATGATCATGGTTGGTGATGATTGGGATCCAGTGCTGAAAGCAGTAGCATTCAAAATATTCATGGAATACAAAGATTCCTTTGCGTGGATGTACAAAGACCTCAAAGGGATACCACCAAAATTGTGCATACATAAGATTCCCCTTGTACTAGGAGCACAACCCGTATGGAAAAGACCCTATAGGATGAATAAAAGCAATGCTGCCAAAGTACAAGAAGAAATAGAAAGGATGTTAGAATTGGGCATAATTAAAGTGAAGGCAAGTGAATGGGTTTCTCCGATAGTAATCTCTCTGAAGGAGTCAAAAGAAATCCGAATATGCATAGACTTCAAAAGCTTGAACGCGGTGACTATCAAGGATCCATTTCCAATCCCATGCACAAACACAATCCTTGAAGTTTGTTGGTCATGAGATGTACTCATTCATGGATGGGTTCTCAGGATACAATCAGATAAGCATTGCCGAAGAAGACAAGTTGAAGATGACATTTTGTAGTCGAGGATGGAGTATGTGTACAATTGAATGCCATTCGGCCTATGCAATGCTTGACAACCTTCTAGAGAATCATCCTACATATTTTTGATAAAATGTTTGTGGGAAATTTCATGGCATTCCTTGACAATTGGTCAATCTACAATGACTAGGAGAAGCACCTTAAAGCACTACGAGAATGTATGGAATGGTGTAGAACAACACGATTGGTGCTAAACTCGAAAAGTTGTCGATTCATGGTACCGTAGGGAAAATTATTGGGCCACATTAACTGTAAAGCAAGAATCTAGATGAACTTAGACAAAATATGTAATGTCCCCTTTTTGAGCGAGCATCAGAGTTGGTGGTTTAGCCTATAATCGGGTCCTCGTAGGCTAATAATGGTGTTTAGAGGGCCCAATGTTGGAGTTAGCTAGCTCCTCAGTTGGCAGTTGGCAGTGTTTTCATCTCTAGATCCTTAGCTTGTTCAAAGGTTATGATATTTAGGGTGTTTTGGCTTTGTTTTTATATACTTACTATTTATAGTAAGTTAGTGTGTTGATAGAGGCCGACCTTAATATTTATAGTAAGGCACCCTGGTTAGCAGTGAATGTAGTGGGCTACCTCTTGGTGAAGTCATAATTGATTTATGATGATTAATGATGGAGTTATAATATTGTAACTATTATTAAAGTTATACTTTAATAATAATTAATTATTAAGTGCATATCATTAATGAATTAAGTGGACTTTATTTAAAAGGGGGATTTAAATGCTTTTAAAAGTATACTTTATAATAAGTGTTAAAGTGTTACTTTTAAGGGGAGATATAAGTGAATAATAAAGTATACTTTATATTATAAGTTGTGCACCAAAAAGGAGGGAAAAGAAAATGAAATTAAAGTAAATTAAATGAGATGAAGTCAAATGGAAATTGAATATTATAAAAGGGTATTTTTGGAATTCATTTCATTATGATTGATCAGTTTCTCTCAACTTGGCTTGTGTTTTGGCTTTGGAGGTGAAACCTAGGGTTTTGCTCTAATTTCAGTCTTGGAGAATGTAGCCTCTCTTCGATTGTGCTTCCTATAGGTGAGAAAGATCACCCAAGGGTTGCAGTTAATTGGTGGCTTCACATGGAGGTCACATCCGAGCTTCATTGGAGAAGAATTTCAGAAGTTTAAAAGGTTTTGAATGAAATATCAAAATAATTGAAATATATTGATCATTATTTTAAGAGTAGAGAGAACTACAGGAGAACTTCAATAAACAGGTGGTTGCCACCCAAGGGTTTTGGCAATTTAATTGAATGCAGCTTTGGACTAGGCATGGGGATTGGTGATAGTGATCGTTGCTGGAGTTTATTATCATTGTCGCTGCTGTTATACTGCTGCAAATTTTATACTTCATTCTGGCATCCTTTTTAGAGGGTTTCAAGGCATATCTTACCTGCGAGTTCATGATTTGTAACCCCCAAATCTTCTAGGTATTGTTGTTTTAGATAATAGGGGATATTTTATGAACTGGGTTGTCAATATGTTGTGAAAATACTGAGTATCTAAGCTGTTATAAAAATACGGAATTTTCAGCTGTGTATTCCCCATGTAATGTTCAATTTTTGAGTTGAAAATTATTATTGCAATATCTTCTATTTTGCTGCATTATATTGTTGTATCAAACATTGTAAATATATTAGAAAACCACAAGTAAACAGATAGGCAAAAATTTGAAAATTAAATTCCTACCAAGGGTGGGATATTACAAAATAGGGGTAATTGTACAAATGGAAGCCCCACAAAACATCATCTAGGTGATGTCATTCTTTGGACATGTCAAATACTATAGAAGGTTCATCAATATTTTTGCCCAGATTTCCTAATCATTGGATGTACTTAAGAGGAAGGGATAACCATTCATATGGACAAAAGATCAGGAAAAAGCCTTCAATGAGTTGAAAGTATGACTAATTAGTTTGTCGATTCTAACATATCCAAATTGGAGTAAAGAGTTCCTTGTCCATGTCGACGCCTCAAATTACACGATCAGAGCAACACAGGCACAAGTAGGAGTGCAAAGGTTAGACCATCCAGTATTCTTCGCAAATTAGTTGTTGTCGAAGGCGGAAAAGAATTACAGTATGATGGAGAGGGAAGTGCTCAAAATAGTTGATGCCGTACAAAAGAACAGGCATTACTTGTTGGCTACACTCTTCACATTCTACATTGACCACTAGGCTCTTATGTACTTGATGAACAAGCCAATAATTCAAGGAAGGGTAAACTAATGGCCCCTTTTACAAGAATTTACCTTCACCATCATTGTTCGGCCAAGAAAGAGCTATGTCATCTCTGATCAACTCTCTAGGATAAAATTAGGTGAACCTCTAGGGGTAAATGAAGACTTTCCAGACACACTTATTCCAAATTGCAGCACTACCCTAATGGTATGAGAGCATCAAAGAGTACCTATCTACCTTCACATTTTAGAAGGAGATGCCATCAGGGGAACAAAGAAAACTAGTACTAAAGAGTAAAACATTCCAACTCATCAATGGGTTGTTATATAAGATGGGGTCGAACCAAGTACTATGACGATGCATCATGGAAGAAGAAATTCTAGGAGTACTTAAGAAAGCACATGAAGGATTGGCTAGAGGGCACATGGGGCTAGATGCTACATGTGATACACATCGGTGCTAGAGAGTGGGTGGTTGGATGTGATACTTGCTAGTGAGTTGGCAAACCATTGAAGAGAGATTACATGCCGCTCTTCCCATATCAATCTCGAAAACTTTTCGAGCTGTGGCGAATGGACTTCATTGGTCTGAAAGTAAGCCAGCTACATCGGTGCAAGTACATAGTTGTTTCCACGGAGTACTTAACCAAATGGGTGGAGGCTTGGGCACTGCCAGAAAACATTGTGGTTAGTACAACGAGATTCATATACATGTAGATAGTCATGAGGTACGAGATCCAAATACAAATTACAAGCGACAGGGGAGGACACTTTGTCAACCATGTCATTCGCTTGATGATGATGTAGTTTCGGATTTTTCACAACTTGTCAAGCATGTACTACTCAAGAGTGATGGATAGGAAAAATCCACAAATAAAGTGCTTGTCTCGGTCATTCACATGTTATGCGACATCGAGGAAGCTTACTGGGAAGAGATGTTGCCAGTTGTACTATGGGCTTGCCGTATGGCATACAAGGTGACAATAGGCCACACACCATTCCAATTGATGTACGGTTAAAAAGTTGTAGTTCCCGCCGAGTACATGGTGCCTAGTTTGAGGATCGTCGTCGAGAATACTAGGCGACATGGGGAGCTTGAAGGAACGACTATTTCAATTAAACAAATTGGATGAAAAGAGAGTACTTGCCCAATGTGCCATGAAGGTGATGCAAAAGAGAAGGAAGTACTGGCAAGCATGTTCGTCGAATGAAATTCCAATCTAACTAGTTAGTTTTAAAATATAATGGCCGCAACGAAATCAAGCCTGGTAAATCCAAGGTAAGGTGGCTCAGACCATTTAAAATAGGAGAAGTGGGCAACAATGGAGCAATTAAACTTGAAAACTTATACAAGACCTTGTTGCAATATTCCATGAATAGATCAAAACTAAAACTACATAAGGAAAGAAGGGAAGCACCAATTGAAATAAACATGTTGGGTTATGCAACAAAAGAAGATTGGAGAATAAACAAAAATGAAGCCTTGGAAGAAGAGAAATGGGAAATAACTGGGAACCAGTTTACAGTGGAAGATTGGACAAATGGAGATCATAAAATCTTGGAGGAGAGACTGGTTAAAAAACCGGTAGAAGGAATTGCATTGCCACAAATACATAAACATTTAACAAGTGCTCTATTCGGAGCACCTGCACTGTGAAAGAAAGTGTGGGGTCATTGGAAATTATATGCACCCTACGAAAGAGAAAGAAGAGGGTACATGGCCTATGAGCTCGATGAAGAAGCTGAGAAGGAAAGAAAGAGAATAGTAGAAAAAATGAAGATGACTTGGATGAATATTCAGAGGAGGGAACTTGCCTTAGAGCCATAGTAATGTTAGAGGAAATGTTCATCACCCAACAATTTAGACACAATGAAGAGGTGACCAAGTACGCCATCGAACATAATCTGGAGTCCCCTCCATTGCCGACTTGGAATGGTCTCTGGCGGGTAATACCTAATCCAACGAGTTCATTGACGGTCGAAGTAGAGAATGTCACATGGTATCAATAGTATGGAGGGCGATATGTCCATGATAGATACAAAGGCATTGGACCTCCTCTCGTAGATAAAATATTTGTTTTAGAATATCTTAGAACATGTTGTGAAGAGGATTGTTATAAAATATCCCCTTTTTCTTGTAAGTGGCGGTATGCGTTGGAGGTGAAGGTGATCTACATGTACTCCTCGAGCATTGATGAGATGCTCGATATGCAAGACTTTTGTCATACCGAACTCACATGTGGACTCCTTAGAAAATAGTGCTCGTGCTTCTAGGATGCCCAAAACTTAATCTACATGTCTTAGATGTTCCTCCCACATCTTGTAAATGAGGTTGTCATCAAAGAATACCAAAATAAACTTCCTCAATTGTTTGTTGAATACTTGATTCATATGGTATTGAAATGTAGTTGGTGCATTAGTCAAGCCAAATGGCATGACTAGGAACTCATGGTGCCCAAATGGCACCCAAAGGCTGTTTTGTGGATGTTCTCATCCCTAATTTTGATTTGGTGGTAACTTGATCTGAGGTCTATCTTGGAGAAGTAGACTACATCATGTAACTTATCAATTAACTCATTGATTTTGAGAATCATATACCAATTTTTGATGGTTTTCTTGTTCAAAGCCTTGCAGTCTATACACATCCTCATTGTATAATCCTTTTTTGACCAATACTACAAATGAAGTAAAGGGGCTTGAACTTTGTTTGATGTGACCCATATCTAAGAGCTTCTTGATGGTCTTCTCAATTTCTTCCTTATATCTGTTGGGATGGGAATAAGGAGTGGTAATGATGGGCTTGGCACTACCCTCCAATTGTATACCAACATGATAGGACTTCTTACCATCTAAAGAAGACGAGGTTGTTACCAAGCATTGGGTTGTCGATGCAACTTGACATCAGCAGAATGTAACACTCAACTAGTCTACAGTTTAAGAATGGAAACTAACTACCAGTTTCAGCTGAAATGTAACTAACTAGTTTTCATACTAGTGTTTTCTTTGCAATATTGAACGGAAAAGATCAACAATTTGAACAATAACAACATAATCAATTCATCAACTAACTTTTAGTTTTCAATTTCAGCTGAAAAGCAAACAATTAACTATATACATGTAACCAAAAGTCATAGTAGGATAATAACTAATTTTCTTTACTTTCGAAATGAAAAGAGCATTTATTACAGCTATGAAATAAACATGCTAAAGTATTTATAACTGAAATTAAGAGAGAGAGAAACAGTTACAAGAAAGTACAGTCTGAAGGATTCTTGCTGGAATGCTTGCTCAGGACTCTTCTGTCTTCAAGGGAAAAAGAAATATCATCAAGGGCTTTTCCGCCCAACCAAAGATGTACTAGTCTCTCGTGTTTCTTCAACTGAAGAAACCTGACCCTTCATGAGGGTAATGAATAAAGGATCACATAATATCATCATGCCATCTGAGCCTGGTGTTAGGAACCTATACTACCTGGTCGTTCCTTCACTATAGGTTACTCCCAACTAGAAAGATTATTCTGACTAGGGGTATATCTAGTTCTTGATAGCTGACAAATGCTTAATCTAAGCATCATAACCTTGGCCAAGGATTTTTATCAATAAAGAGCACGTATCTCGTGCTGTCAGCAGTCTCACCCTTGCTCGACATTATTTCATTAACATCTAAGTATATATATAAATATTTACTCGTCTCATATTTTGACCCACATTCAGGGTTAATTGGTTCATTTCATATTCTCTGGCGGACATAGAGATCAGATTTCTAAAGGCCGCAAGTCTCCCAACCAAGTTCGAAACTAAAATGCAGAGTAAAGAGTTGGCTTCAAGTTTTACAGAGAAGAAGAAGAGAAAACAAAGAGCATAGCGGTTGCTAGGCCGACATCACAACAAAATCATAACTAGTAGTGAAAAAGAATTCAACAGAACGACACAGAGACCATTCAAGATTCGGTATCAACGTAACTTTCACAGAGCAAGAATTAAATATTTGCACTACAAATCGTGGCGAAACCTTTATCAGTTTAATTAAGCTATTCATAAATAACGAATAAGCAAGAAGAGAGATTCTATCCACGGCCTCGCTACAAGTTTGGAAGGCTCGACATAATTCCTCTGCTCTTCTCCACTGATTCGTTGGATGAGTTGTGACACGGCCTGCAACCAAACAACCACTCCAAACTGGAGATCGAACAAGATGTGTTGCTTTCCATGATATGCTCGACAGTAAGATAAACCAAGAAAGCCACTTGATATGGACGCTGACAGGAAAAGCGGAGAAAAAGAGAGTGGAAATGAGGAACAAGACCAACGAATGCGGGTATTGGTTGAAGATTCCAAGCAAGTAGAATGGAGATACAAAGAATGAGGGGATTTTGAGCTGCGACAGAGGTAAATTTGAGAATGAAGCAAGACAAATTGATTGCCTAAGTTGACAGAGAATACCAATCAAGAAGAATGCAAAATGCGAATGCCAAAATGACGAGGAGGCAAACTCTAAAAGGAGAATGTTTGACTCAAGAAAGCCAAGACAAAAACAAGACTAACCAAAATTCCAATGTTTTGCATATTTATTTAATTTCATTTTATATTACAAAAATGCGTTTAAGAGGAGAATGATGATATATATTACTTAAGTTGACTTATTTTTCTTATTATTTAATTAAGTGATATACAACCAAGGTTATGACTTCAATATAGATATCTTACACCGTCACAAGGCTTGGTGATATTTTGATCCTTTATTAACTACGACCTCTCCTTGATGATATTTCCCTTTCCTTCGAGGTGTTGGAAATCCTGCAACCACTTGACAAAGAATTAGGGTTAGACTGTTCTCAACATATATATATATATATATATAAATATAAACTCATCAACACATTCATTTTTCACATATATAAGAAAATCATTCATACTTGTGGTTACAACATATAAATTAAAAATTCTTTTTCCCAATTTCATATTCTCATGAAAAGTAATTTATCACAACTAACATATTTGTAAACTTGACTCGGCCAAGGACTCGCAGCCCAAAAGGTGGACTTGACTTGGGACTTGCACGGACTCGAAAAGACTCGGCAAGGGACTCGACAAAACCGTAGTTTTACAAAAAAACAAGAACAAATTAATGCATTTAGAGAACATAAGAGCCTAATTTGATTATCAAACACTCATAATTCAAAGATTACATGTCATATGATCATCAAACACTCAATAATTGAAATTTCATCATTCATAGTCATCAAATACTCATAGTTTCAATGTATAAGAGCATCATAAGTTTATAAATGTTTACATATAATCATGTCAAAAAGAGGAAAACATTAACAACCACATGTAATCTACATCTTCCTCTTTCCCCTCCCAATGGTACTCAATTTTGGAGGCCTAGAACTAGAAGGTGCCCGTGCTATAGTATCCGAACGAGGACTAGGAGATCGAACAAGGGAAACATGATATTCAAATGTGTCTTCGTCGTCCTCCATGGCATCCAATTTTGCTGCTTCTTCTTCTTCTTCTACTGCTCTCTCTAATTCAGCAAGATCCTCATCAGTAAGGAAGACATCAACCTCATCATTTTGTTCATCAATAGTCCATTCACCATATGGATCAATGTCATCCAAGTCAATGGACTCGTGTGAAACACCCTCCACCTTTCTAGTTCGAAGGCGAAGGTTGTACCGAACAAAAACTAAATCATTTAGGCGCTGTTGAGTCAACCTGTTCCTTTTCTTTGTGTGAATGTTCTCAAATAAACTCCAATTGCGTTCACACCCAAAAGCACTGCATGGCTGTGACAAGACACGTATGGCTAGCTTTTGAAGATTTGGTGTGCTAGCACCATAGTTCTCCCACCATAGATCTACAAAAACATGTTTAAAAAATATAAGTATTAAGAAATAAGAATAAAGTAAAGTTTAAAACTTTGAACAATCTATATGTAAGAATCAAGTTTCTAATTTCATTTTTTACCTGGTTGTTGTTTTCCTCTCCTTTCAATTGCTTGTTGGGAGGAAAAGAGTCTCCCCTTTGCACCCTTGTAGACCTTGAATAGATAAAAGAAAAAGTAAATCAAATATAGAAAATTCATAGATAGTCAAGGCTCAACATTGCAAATTCATAAATAAGATGTAACAAATCTCACCTCCAACTCATCAAGCACCTTATCTCTCAGCTCACGATTAAGCACCATCCTATCAATGCATATGACAAGACCTTCCATGACCTCCTCATCTGCCTTAAATGTGTCCGAGAAGTAGAACTTCGGATTCAAGAAGTAGGCAAAGGCATGAATCGGCTGGTGGAGTTGGTGTGTCCATCTTCGATCAATGATGCGCCATATGATTTCATATTTCCTTTTGTTGACACCATAGTAACGTGATATGGCCTCTTTGGCCCTATCCATGGCCTCATAGATGAAACCCATTGGCACGCCCTCTCCATCCACCATATGAAGAACCCTCACCAAAGGTTTTGTCACCTAAAAAAATGAAAACAAATGTTAAATTATAACAAAATTAACCCCTCAAAAAATAAAAACAGCAAATAGATTATCATGTATAATTTTTTTTTGTGTGATTGCTACTTACCCCCATCAACTCCTCTCCATTTTTGATGAATGTCTCATCAAAAACTATGGCAACAATCCTCTCCCCTTTAGGTCTATTGGAAAATGAGGACTCCTTCCAAGCATTGGACATGAACATTTGCTTGAGATGACCAATGGCACCAAGAATGCTTTGCAATGTGAGGAAGTGGCTAGCAAATTGTGTCACTCCAGGTTGCACAAGGTCCTTGCCATTTGTAAATTTCCTCATCAAAGAAAGCACCCAAGTATGGTTGTAGATAAATTTTGTAACACTTTTTGCATCTTCAACCACTCTTTTGACCCATGAAATCTTCCCAATGTCCTCTAGCAAGAGGTCTAAGCAATGTGCAGCACACGGAGACCATGCAATTGTGGGATACCTCTCCATAAGTAGTCTACCTGCAGCTACATATGCAGCTGCGTTGTCCGTGATGATTTGGACAACATTATCAACTCCAACCTCCTAGACCACCCCATCTAATAGATTGCATAAAGTCTCAGCATTTTTAACTTCATGGGAGGCATCTATTGATTTTAGAAACACCAATCCACCATTAGAGGCCACTAAAAAGTTAAGGAGAGTTCTATTTCATCCATCTGTCCACCCATCAGATAAAATGCTGCAACCTTTTCTTCGCCAAAATTTTTTTTGCTCATCAACCACAAGCCATGTATTCTTTACAGCTTCCTCTAGCAATGGCCCACTCAAATCTTTAGATGATGGGGTCTTAAACCCCTTTCCTGCAACTGTAAGGGCGTTCACCAAACCTTCCCAATATGGGCTGTTTGCAACATTGAAAGGTAGATTATTGTAGTACCAAAAGTTTGTAGCAGCCATCCTAGCTTCATGATGCTTTTCCTTATTCCAACCGGTACCTTCAAGTGAAGGTTGTGCTCCTGGAACATTACATGGAATAAAATAATTTGGTCCTGATGAAGGACCCTGCCCAACACTAGCAGTAGAAAAGGAACCATCAGGACTCTCACCAAAAGATGAATGTGGAGCACGGAAGCTTGGACTTGCAACACCATGGGGCATAGATGGTGTAGAATAGGATTGGGATCCACTCATCGTTGCTGCTAGGGCATCCTTTGTTTTTTGTTTTTCATCTTTTTTTAGCTCATATTCAACAAGAAGGGCCTTCATCTCTCTAATAATCTCAAGAGTAGTATTCTTGCATCCCTCCACATTTTGCCCAGGTATTCTAGCAAGGTGGTATTTTAATCTGTTTATTCCTCCTGTCATCCATTTCTGGCATTCATTACATATTACTTTACCTTTTTTATTTCCTGGAATTCCATACTTCCATGCAGGGTCTTTTCTCATTCCCTTTGGATTTGAAGATGACATTGTTGTAAGTTCAACATGGGAAAAAATAAAAATCAGCTAGGGTTTGCTAAAAAATCAGCAAATAAATGTGATTCAAAGTTTCAAACAATTGCAAAAAAAGAAAGAATGCAAAACCAAGCTAGAAATAGTAGGAATTAGGCTATTAAGGAAAATAGAAAAAAAATTGGCAGCATTTCCCCTTATTTTTCTTGATTTTTTTGATTTTGAATGCAAGAAAACAAAAAAAAGAATTGTTAGATCACTTACTCGGCTCTATTTTGATCTGGCTCTATTTTGATCTTTTTAGCTCTTTCTCCTAGCTTCAATCAACTCCAAATCAATTTGCAGACCTGTATTTGGCAACCTTGAGTGTTAAAATGAAACAAAAACTTATAAAAAACATGGGTGTTTATTGTTTTTTCACTCCCAGCCGTGTAGGAGAGTCCTGGGTCGGGACTCCCGAGTCCCGACCCAGGACTCTCCTGGACTCAACTCCCGAGTCCGCTGAGTCTGCAAACTATGACTAAGATAACAACCATAATTTCATTGCCATAATCATGTTCAAAGCCTTGCAGTCTATACACATCCTTATTGTACAATCCTTTTTTGACCAATACTACAAATGAAGTAAAGGGGCTTGAACTTTGTTTGATGTGACCCATATTTAAGAGCTTCTTGATGCTCTTCTCAATTTCTTCCTTATATCTGTTGGGATGGGAATAAGGAGTGGTAATGATGGGCTTGGCACTACCCTCCAATTGTATACCAACATGATAGGACTTCTTACCATCTAAAGAAGATGAGGTTGTTACCAAGCATTGGGTTATCGATGCAACTTGACATCAGTAGAAAGTTTTCTCCATTGTTTTTGCAGAAACAACCTTGG
Source organism: Sequoia sempervirens (assembly GCA_007258455.2). Taxonomy (NCBI): domain Eukaryota; kingdom Viridiplantae; phylum Streptophyta; class Pinopsida; order Cupressales; family Cupressaceae; genus Sequoia; species Sequoia sempervirens. The sequence goes on along the minus strand of VDFB02385941.1, from coordinate 14,655 downwards.
GAGCTCCATTTTCCATTTCATGGAGCACTACCTTCTTTCCCTTTGAATGGAACTTTAGCTCCATGGTTTGCGAGTTTTGAGGGAATTCTCTAAGTGAATGTAACCATTGAACTCCCAATACCATATTCGTATCTCCTATGCCAACGACATAGAAGTCATAGCCACCTTATGGCTGCATAATGTGATACTAAACTATGTAATATTCTTCATCAAGGCATGGTTTGCTACCATAACATTAAACCCTTCAAGATCTTCTGTTTCTAGACCTCTATTGACTGCCAATCCTTCAACAATAAAGTTATTGGTTGCCCCACCATCAATAAACACCATGACCCTTTGCCCATGTAGAAATCCTCTACCTTTGAAGGGGTTGTACTTAGGAGTATGAGAAAGTATTGCAAAAGTACCTCTTGAAATTACTTCTTTCTACCTTTTAGGTTTTGGCTTCTCTTCAAATTGAAGCTCTTCAATTACAAGTTCAGTATTAGAAATCACCACAATGTAATGCACTTGGCATCGACCAAGACATCTATGACATAATTCCCATGGTTCTTTACAAGTGAAGCATAACTTTTTCCATCTAAATTCATTCATAGTTTCTTCCTACTTTTTGGATGGAAAATTCTTTGACCATGTGATCCCTTTCTGAAAAGGTTTCTTTGAAGGAGAAGGTTTTAACTAGAGTTTTCTCTTAGGAACTGAAGCTTCTAATGCTTGAACCCTCTTAATTGCCTCTTGTAAATTAGGTGGTTCAAAAGCCTTCCCCAAATCCTTGAGAGGTTTGGATAGATCTTCCATAAACAACACAATTAGCTTCCTTTCAGAGACATCAAGAACCATCACCAACATTCTTTGGAATTTTGCCAACCTGGTTTTCCACAAAGCTGGTTTTCCACAAAGCTGTATTGTATGAGCTGGGTCAACTCCTTGAAATGGATCTTAGGGTCTTTTATGTCAAATCGATCAATCAATCTTTAGTTGAATTTATTATAGGTATTGATAAGGATGTGAGCCTAGGTGACAAACCCATGGTACCACCATTCATGAGCTATGTCTTCAAGATGAAGGGTGGAAAACTTAATTGCTTCTTCTTCAAACATGGTTTTCTTGTTCGAAGCCTTGCAGTCTATACACATCCTTATTGTACAATGCTTTTTCTGACCAATACTACAAATGAAGTAAAGGAGCTTGAACTTTGTCTGATGTGACCCATATGTAAGAGCATCTTGATGATCTTCTCAATTTCTTCCTTATATCTATTGGGATGGGAATAAGGAGTGGTATTGATGGGCTTGGCACTACCCTCTGATTGTATACCAACATGATAGGACATCTTACCATCTAAAGAAGTCGGGGTTGTTACCAGGCATTGGGTTGTTGATGCAACTTGACATCGGCAAAAAGTTCTCTCCATTGTTTTTGGAGAAACAACCTTGGGAGCTCCATTTTCCATTTCATGGAGAACTACCTTCTTTCCCTTTGAATGGAACTTTAGCTCCATGGTTTGTGAGTTTTGAGTGAATTCTTTGAGTGAATGTAACCATTGAACTCCCAACAGCATATTAGTATCTCCTATGCCAATGACATAGAAGTCATAGCCACCTTATGGCTGCATAATGTGATACTAAACTATAGAATCTTCTTCATCAAGGCATTATTTGCTACCATCACATTAAACCCTTCAAAATCTTCTATCTCTAGACCTCTATTGATTGCCAATCCTTCATCAATGAAGTTGTTGGTTGCCCCACCATCAACAAACACCATAACCCTTTGCCCATGTAGAAATCCTCTACCTTTGAAGGGGTTGTACTTAGGAGTATGAGAAAGTGTTGCAAAAGTACCCCTTGAAATTATTTCTTTCTACCTTTCAGGTTCTGGATACTATTCAGATTCAAGCTCTTAAATTACAAGTTCATTATTAGAAATCACCACAATGCAATGCACTTGGCATCGACCAAGACATCTATGGCCGAGTTCCCATGGTTCTTTGTAAGTGAAGCATAACTTCTTCCATCTAAATTCATTCACAGTTTCTTCCTCCTTTTTGGATAAAAAATTCTTTGACCGTGTCATCCCTTTTTGAAAAGGTTTCTTTGAAGGAGAAGGTTTTGACTAGAGTTTTCTCTTAGGAAATGAAGTTTCTAATGCTAGAACCGTCTTAATTGCCTCTTGTAAAGTAGGTGGTTCAAAAGCCTTCCCCAAATCCTTGAGAGGTTTGGATAGACTTTCCATAAACAACACGATAAGCCTCCTTTCAAAGACATCAAGAACCATCACCAACATTTTTTGGAATTTTGTCAACATGGTTTTCCACAGAGTTGTATTGTATGAGTTGGGACAAGTCCTTGAAATAGATCTTAGGGTCTTTTATGTCAAATCGATCAATCAATTTTTTGTTGAATTCATCATGGGTGTTGATAAGGCTGTGACCCTAGGGGATGAAACCATGGCACCACCATTCATGAGCTATGCCTTCAAGATGAAGGGTGGAAAACTTAATGGATTCTTCTTCAAACATGGGTTTAAGTGATAGGTATGTGTTAAGATTTTGAATCGAGGCATGAGCTCTACACTTAGTTGATCCCCAAAAGTAGGAAGAGTTAGCTTTTGCAGTGTATGTTGTACTTGTAAATCCTTATTATGTTGATTTATCATAGGCCTTTTTTCATTTCTTAGCCCATTTGTCATCTTTAAATTGCAGAAGTTTGTGAGGGACATTTTTTCCTAAATCTTTGGTGCAAGGGATCTATATTAATTGTATCAAGCCGTAATTTCATTTGCAATTGGATTTTGCTCTTCCAACATAGGCAGTCCTTCTTCCCTTTGTAGGAAAGTTGGTCGAAAGGGTCTAGCTATGAAACCAATCATGGTCCTATTGCTGTTGTTGTTATTTGTGTTTGCTTAAGTACTTGTTATTAGTGTTTGCTTGACTCCTTCACTAGTATGATTTTGGCTGGCTTTAAAGTTTTGCATGCCATTATTTGTCAACTATTGTTGGCCTTGAATAAGGGCATTAAATTGTGTATCCTCCTTTTTTGTATTTGACATGACTCTCTTATCACTTCCCTCCATTTCAAAGTCTTCTATTTCTAGACCTTGGTGCTCTAGTTTTGCATTTTAATGTTTTGGTGAGCCTTTCTTCTTTCTCTTTGATAATTTCCAGTGTTACCCCAAGTTTCTTGGACAAGGACGACAGGGGACGGCGGGACGAGTTCCCAAGTTTCCAATTTTTGAGGCCAAATTTGGGGATGGTGGGGGACGACTGTATAAAAATATAGGGAAAATTTAAAAAATATAGGGAAATTTTAAATATTCATATGATAACATGGATAAGGCATGCATAATATACATTATAGAACCTTAACATATAACATTTGTGTTCAACATTATGCCAATACTCAATACGCATTCAAAATTAACATACACGAATCATGAAACAACCTCTAAGTCATAATTTATAAACTTATATCAAAATGCCCAAAGGGTACATTGCTGCCATATAGTTTTAAAGTTTGCTATGAAAATCAAAATACAATATTGTATGTCAATAATGAATAAACAAAGAGCAATGCTGCCCCTAATCATCTCTCATAACCGTATCAAAATCAAAGTCATCCTCTGAGTCATTGCCATTGTGATGGTCCTCCTCAACCAACAAAACCCTAACCAAATCCTTAGCTGTCTCCTCCTCATCTACCTGGGCCACGTCGTCGGGATCAATATCCCACCGTAGAGCTGGACTCTGTTGATACTTGAGTCTGCCGATCCTAAAGCCGAAGAGCACTATGAACGGCCACTAGCTTCTCCGCTTGTCTAGAGGTAAGTCTATTCCTCTTGAGGGAGTGGATAAAGCTATACGTGGACCAATTCCTGACCAATTCCTTTCTGTAGCAGAGGAATTGACAATCTGTGCAAGAAGGCGAGTAGCAAGTGCCTTCAACTGCAGTGTATCCCGCCCATGATAGGTCCACCATCCAATAGGGTTCAATTGAGCTAATATAGCTCTATTCAACCTCACCTGTGGTTTACTCATGTTTGGGCCATTAAGATTTGCAAAGTCTAGGAATTGTGTCCGAAGTAGTGAAGCCTGCTCTGCTGGATAAATCTTTTCAATGGCCCGTGTGAATCCATCTAAAACCTTAGGGTCATCGCATGGAGGCACCCTACCAACCCTTGGTGCATACCATTTTGGATTTAGAGCAAAGGAAGCCATATGAAGCGGGGTGTTCATTGTATTCCACGTCTGCGTCACAATGGGCCTAATGTGTTGCTCATATAAGTCCAAAGTGGGATCCTTTGCCGAAATAGTTTGCTTGATCTTCCCAAGCATACTGTCAAATGTCTCATATATTTCTCCAAGACTAGGAGAGTTTGTATCAGCATATCAGATGACATCTACAATAGGCGAGATGAAGGAGCAAATATATCTGCAAAATGCAAACAAAAAGTTCAAAATAATTAGTTGACAAGTTAATTGACATGTTAGAAACTTCAAAAGTTGGAACATTGGACAATAAAATTAAAATATTAAAATAAAAAATTTAATATGAAAATCAGCCATCTAATATGTCTTACCTCACATTGGCCCACCAATCGTCATCGAGGATCTTTTGTTTGATGGTCTTTCCTTGAGTAGAACTTGCATTAGGCCATCTAGTCCACTCTGCATTGACCATCATCATTGTAGAGGCTCATGCACCTCAAGCATCCTCTCCAACAAGATGAAGTATGTGGCATATCTACATTCATTGATTCAATGATTCATTAAAAAATAAAAATTTAAAACAAAATCAGATTATGAATAAAACTTGAAAGTGAAACAAAATGAAGTGGCATACCTCATCTCAATAGGTTTGAGAAACTCCTTTGAAAATGTTCTGAAGAGAGCAAGTGAGGTGTGGTGATTGCAAATGAACATCTGAATATTTCTAGCTTCTGCCACCGTTTGATTCACCCAATCCAACTTCCCTATGTCTTTCAATGCATTGTTCAATGCATGAACTCAACATGGGGTCCAAAATATGTGCCTATAAGTACCCTCCACCATAAACCCAGCCGATTTGCACACACGTGCTGAATCGGTGATCACTTGCACCACATTTGCAGCTCCAACTTCCTCTATGGCATCTCTCAAAATGGAAAACTGGAAGTTTGCATCCTTACGTCTCCCCTAACAATCTACATCTCTAAGAAAATAAGAACCAGTAGGGCATGTGACTGTGACATTGATGAGTGGCCGACGTCTAACATCAGTCCACCCATCCATCACTATAGAGCACCCTGTCCTCATCCACGTTTGCCTCATCTCTTCCATTAACACATTAACTTTGGAGTACTCTCTGTCTAGGAGGGTCGTGCGTAGCTTATGATCTCTAGGGGGTATGAATGAAGGACCAACAGAGGCTATGTCTTTCACCATTTGTTTGAAATAAGAGGAATGGACCACATGAAATGGGATGGCATGGGAAAAAATGAATTTGGCAATGGAAGATTCAGTGGCTTCTCGAGCTTGGTTATTAAACATGGACTCAACTGAAGATGCCTTCCCACTACCACTCACCTTCCTCTTTCCTCTTGAGGCAACTCCACTACTACCAACAGTGGAAGGAATAGGATTAGGCATAGATGATTGTGAACTTGGGAAAGAAGGTGACCCACCTTGAACCCCACCATCCAACTCCATTTGAATTTTTTGGCACTCCAAAATAGTTCATCTGTCAATGCAGGACGCAATCTAACTCCATGGCCCACCTCACCAAAAAAAGAGACCTAACTCTTGTGTAGCTGCCACTAAATTCCTTTTCACAAACATGGCAAAACCGCACCCTACTCCCCCATGAATTTTTTTGTCTTTCACCCACGAGTGTAAGATATTGAAGTAATGGTTTTCTTTGTTTAATGGGTGTTTTGCATAGTGTTCCATGGTATTGGTATTGGTTGTTGAAGGGCATTGGATTGGGTTTCTTTGCTCTCCACTAACACCCCCACCACTTTCCCTCCTAGTTTGCACTTCAACTTCACTATCACTCCCATCCTCGCTGCTGCTCATATTTTTAACATTTAGAATGCAAGTTTCAACCGAAAATGCAAAAAAAAAATAAAAAATCAGACAATGTATGCTTGAGATTTTGCAGAAAAATGAAAAAAAAAAAGAGGGAAAGGAAATGCATACCTTTTTGGTGGATTTGCACTCCCAACAACACTAATTTCAATCTCCTCTTCTCCTTCAAGCTGCTGCTCCTTCTCCTTCAATGGCTGCAACTTTTTTGGCTCTCAAAGCCTTGGCTGCTCAAACAAACAAATGCAAAAAATGAAGGTTAGAGAGGCCTTTTTTTCCTCATAAGAGAGTAAAAAACAATGGGGCCCATAGATGCCATGTAGGCAGGGCGTTTCTTTTTTATTTTGAGTTTTAAAGCACTTTAGACGTGGGGGATGGCCGGCCGTCCTTGGGATGATTGAGGGATGACTCAGTTGTCCCTTGGCCATTCCCAGGATGGTCAGTCGTCACCCATCCGGTCAACGTCGTCCCCTCGTTTTGGGGACGGTTTCCTATTTTGGGGCAAAAAAAGGGGACGGTCCCTCAGCGTCCCCCAGCTGTCCCCCTATGCCTGGGATGTCTCGAGGATAGGGACGAGGCATTTTAGGGGGGGGAGGGACGCGTCCCCGGGTTTCCCTAAATTAGTTTCTAAATTCTTAGCTTTTTGAATAGGTTGATAAGATCATGAACTCTAATACCATTGTAATGTCTTCAACTATATAATTTTTGATTTTTGACTGTGTTACTGGGTTTGCCCCTAGGAGGCCTAGTTCTGGTCTGGGTTCGATGTGGGTTCCAGTTCTGGTTTGCCCATGCAGAACCCGAGGAGAACCAAGTTCGAACCCGGGCGAACCCAAGGCGAACCGGCGTGTTTGGGCGCCCACAAAGTGTTTTTTTTTTGCATTTTTTTATTATTTTCTGTAGTTTGACTTTGACTCACGCCCAAGGAAACCCTAAAAGTGACCTCTAAAACACTTTAAACACCTAAACTACCTCATTTTCATGCATTTGTTTTGCAAACAAGCATTTTCATTCCAAGAGGCTGAGTTCTCATTTTTGCTTGTTGGATTGACAAAAGGAGTTGAAGATTGATCATTGAAGCTTCTACAAACGATTGCATTGCCATTCCTACAGATTTGCAAGTGTTCATTGGCTGCCACAAAGATTGTTGAAGGATATTTTTGCAAAGAGGTAAGTTTTTCTCATTTTTTTTGAGTTATTTCATCCATTTTTTTGTTTTACAAACTAGAAACTTTGTTTTGTTTGATTTTATGATTTATCTATGTTTTTTCTTTCCATTCTTCTATGAATGTAAAAGAGCTAGGTTTCATAAAATTATTATATTTTGTTTTCATTCAAATTTTGAATGTGTTGTTTGCAAAACAAATTGCCATAGGAATCAAAATGTCAATGGGTTTTACCTCGGCTCATTAAGCTAAACCAAATCAAGAGTTCAAGAAACAAGAATCCAGAATTCTCCTCTGGAAGTATGTTGAAATGATAAGATAGATTCCAAATTAATTGGCTATTCACGTTTGGAAATCACGATGGAGGTGTAAGTTACATATTCTAGTTCAATACCATAGGGTGAAAGCACATTTATTGGCATAAGTGGAAAAGGCATTACAACTTGCAGAGAAGGTATTATTCCACTTGGGGGCAGGTTGCAAAATACATTATGGAGCAAGGCGTAGCGGATCAGCAGGGAAGCCCAAAGGAAATCACCCAAAAGGAAATCACCCTTTGTTAAAAAAATCAAAGGGAATGCAGCCCCATCTAATCCGAATATTGTGAAGACCACCCATTTATAATACTCACGGGATGCTCAAGCTCAAAGTGGACGAAAACCAATTGCAAACAAAGAGAACAAAGGGGTAGCTGGAACTTGCATTTACAAAATGAGAGTAGGCACATGCGACCAGTAGCAGCAAGATGCATAAATGCCAATGGATTAGCTTTTAATGTTGTTCGTTCTCCATATTGGAAAGAGATGTTGAGAACGGTTAATGAAGCTCCAAAAGGGTACAAGGGACTAGGTTATGAGAAGGTGTGTGGCTCTTTATTGGAAAAGGAGTATAGACTTAATGCTTGAGAAGATCAAGTGCACCATAATGCAAGAGAGCAAGACCTTGAAGAGACTTTCTTCAAACAAGTGCAAACAATTGTTGAAGAAAGATGGAACAAAATGACAACTCCTTACACCTTCTTGCCTTTGCATTGAGTCCAAAATACTACAGCAATCAACTTCTTTCATAGCCAAGAAAGCTTCCTCCATATAGAGATTTAGAAGTGGTTGAAGGGTACAAGGCAGCATTTGTGAGACTTCCTTGATCAAGATTTGCGAAGTGTAGTCATGAATGAGTTCATTGATTTTGTGCACTCAAATGGATCTGAGTGTTGATGCTCTTAGTGATAGGTTCTTAAAGGATGCTCATAGTTGTTAGGTACTTCCATGGACCCAATGCTTTAGCATTTGCAGCCCCTTGCAATCAAAGTTTTATCACAAGTAAGTTTAATTATTTTTCATATTTTAGTTTTAAAAGTTTCATAATTTCATTTATAATTTAATAATTTATAATTTTTTAATTGTTTACTTTGTCTTCATAGGTTGCTAGTTCATCCGCATCTGAGAGGAATTGGAGCACATATTCTTTCATCCATTCAGTAAAGCTCAATAAATTTCTCTCAAAAAGAGCGGAGGACTTAGTATATGTGCATTCCAATTTGCGTCTCCTTTCACACAAACAACGTGACTACAAGGAAGGGGAGACGAAGTTGTGGGATATAGTGCTAGAGGATACTGACTTGGATGCTTCCACTTCCCACCATATTGCATATGAGGAGTCCGATATCCAATAGGAGCATGGGCACAATACTAGTGCTAGTGATAGTGCCATTGGCACTACTTGTGATTCATCTAGTCTTCCTACATCTAATGTCAATGTTGACATTGATATGGATGAATTTGATGATTAAAACTTTAAAAGTGTTGTAATATTGAACTTGAAGTTTGAACAATGAATATTTATCATGCATGTTTGAAAAATTAAATGTTTTAACTTTTAAATGATATTCAAGTTTATGGTGGTTTTGTTGTTTATATGATGTTATGTGATGTTCTAATCCTAATTCATGCTTCTAGGCTGCATATATATATATATATATATATATATATTTTATTTTTTATTTTTTATACTAACGAACCCCCGAACCTGAACCTGAACCTGAACCGGAACTGGAACCGGTAACTTAGATTTTTGACAATTACACAATGATTATGTATGAAACCTTAACATATTTTGATCACCAAGATCTTGGGATGGGTAGGGCGAGAGCATATGGTGAGAGGATAAGATAATATTAATTATGATGCTTGTTAGTGACAAGCCACCTGCCACACAACTTTATATTGCAATCACATAATCTGAAAAATGATTTGAAATAGGCCCTTACAACAAGCCTTCCAAAACGAATGGAGAATATATAATAGCTCTATTAGAAAACTGTAGAGATTATCAATGCTAGAAATATACATATGCAATCTACCCGAAAGCAACAATAATCAATATAATTTCAAAAGCAGCCAAGGAATAAATTTGGAGGCTAGATAGAATACCAAGAATAATGTTGCAAATGGTATGGCAACTCCAACAAAGGTACAACAAGAATAATAAAGGTACAATTATCACAACAATAAAAATAGAACAATATAAAGAGGTATGGCCAGGCGAACAATGGTATGACAAAGCCAGTATTAAAATATTTGTCATTATCCACTAGTAAAATATTTGGAAATCACCACAAATTGATATCAAATATAAAATTCATAAACTCACTGGAATTTGCAATCACAAAATTGGAATTGGAAAATAATTGCAAGCTCTTCGTGCAACTATGATCGTTGAATGAAACCACCATGAAGGATTGGAGGGTTTTTGTCTTCAGCAAGAAGATGAACAAAGTGTGATCTTAGAGAAAAGGGGTTTTCATTTCATAAAAATGGATGCTTTCTTCTATGCCTAGTCTCTCCTTTTATAAGCCTCCTTTTAATTTTAAAATCATTTTTTTTCCTTATTCTAGAAATGTCGAGAAAATACCCTTTTAAAATAACATTACATTGACCCTATTTTCTTGACAGTTTTGATAATAAAACATAAGTTGTCTTTTTATGAATATAATATAAAGTTACCTAGGACAGCTTAACTTAATTTATTAAATTATTTCCCTTACTTCACCCCAGTAGCTTGTGGAAAATAAAATAATAGGTTAGGGGACTCCCATTTACTTATGCTTGAAAAGGGGACATGACAAATGTTTTAAATTGTTAGGAAAATCTTTGACAAAGATCCAAAGATTTAATTTGCATCCTAGAATAGGCAATGAATTTCCAAAAAGGAGAGACATGAGAATTAGTATAAATACCATAAGAACTATTAGATGAAGGTCGCTGAAGTTATGAACATTAAGTGTGAAAGTTGGAGTGAATAGTAGAGGAATTACAAAAAGTAGATTGGAGGAAGTAAGAATAGATTAGCAAAGGGGATGAGTGAAGGCTTTGATAAGGTATAATACTTGTGTTGTTAAGTCTATGAATAGGGTTTGTGTGTATGTGTAAGACTTGGTTTCATGTTTGTGTATGTGTAAGTTGGACATAGGGGCACTTTGTGAATTAATTACCCTATAGTTATAGGTAGCATAGTGGTAGATATGGAAATTGTTGTACAACTTATAGGTCTTAGGGGTTTGGTTGTAGCCACCACCCAGTGGTCCTAGTTGTAGCCTTCACTATTAGATATGCAAATATGGAATTTTAGTGCCTTCATTGTAGTTGGGTAGATTAATATGGCCTTGCTGAGATAAGTTCTAGCCGCCACTAATTGGAGAGTGGAGCTGAATGTTGGGGTGTAGCCTAAAATATTATGAACAAAATATTTTGTATTGATAAATTTACAAAGAGCCAAAGGCTCATATATACAAAACCAATGTTACAAAAAAATAGCAACTATCTAAAAATAGATTGCATGAGAATCATAGTAGACTGCAAAAGAGTCGCAGCAGGATAGAGCATTAAAAACGGAATCTACCTAATATTAGAAACATTCTAATACCCTCCCATAATGCTCAATCTGTCAATAACACCAATAGCCTCCCTGAATTTTACAAATTTATCAGAACCGAGAGACTTGGTGAAGATATTAGCGGACTGCTCTAAGGTAGGGACATACAGCAACTGAATAGATTTGTCTTCAACCAGCTGACGAATGTAATGACAATGTGTTTCGACATGCTTGGTTCGTTCATGGAAGACCGGATTCTTGGCCAGTTTGAGCAATCCCTGATTATCACAGAATAGAGGAGTTGGTCCTGACTAAGGAACATGCATATCTGCAAGCATCCACCGAAGCCAAACTGCCTCACAAGCTGCTTTAACTGCTCCTCGATACTCTGCTTCGGTGGACGACAGAGCCACTGCCTGTTGTTTCTTACTCGTCCATGTGACAGCACCGGACCCCAAATTGAACACATATCCAGCGGTAGACTTACGATCATCAACAGAACCGGCCCAATCTGAATCTGTGTAGCCACATAGTGTAGGATCAAAACTCTGAGTGTACAAAAGACCATAATCAGGAGTACCACTAACATAGCGCAGGACACGCTTTGTAGCTGTCCAATGATCAGCCTTGGGCGCTGTCATAAAGCGGGATATGTAGCTTACCGCAAAAACTAATGTCAGGTTTGGTGGCAGTAAGATAAATGAGGCTGCCCACTAGTTGTCTAAACAAAGATTCATCCACAACAGGTGAATCGGACTGAGCTGATAATTTGAGCCCGGGTTCCATAGGAGTGGGAGCAGGTTTGCAATCCTGCATTCTGAACCTGTCCACAAGACTTTTGGCATACTTGGACTAAGAAAGAAAGATACTGTGCTTAGTTTGCCAAACCTCAATTCCAAGACAATAGTGCAAGAGTCCCAAATCTGTCATATCAAAGGTGCGGCACAAATCCTGTTTGATTTCAGTGATCAAATGTGCTGAACTTCCAGTGATGATCAAATCATCCACATAGACAACTATAAACAATACATCATCACCTACATGTTTGATATACAGATTTGAATCCGATGGACTCCTCTGAAAATCATGATCGGTTAGGTATTTATCAATTTTCATGTACCAAGCCCGAGGGGCTTGTTTCAGACCATAGAGAGCTTTCAGAAGTTTACAGATTTTGTGTTCCTGACCAGCAACCTTAAATCCAGAAGGTTGCGTCATGTAGACCTCTTCCTGTAAGTCACCATTCAAAAAAGCACTCTTAACATCCATCTGATGAACTTTCCAACCAAACTGAGCTGCTAAGGCAAGAACAAGGCGTATGGTACTCATTTTAGCTGTAGGAGCAAAAGTCTCCTCATAGTCAATACCTTCCCTTTGTGAGAACCCTCGAGCAACAAGACGAGCCTTATACTTGTCTAAGGTTCCATCAACTTTGTATTTTACCTTGTACACCCATTTGCAGCTAACGGGCTTCTTCCCTGCAGGAAGATTAGAAAGGGCCCAAGTGTGATTTTTCTGAAGACTCTGAAATTCAGCTTCCATAGCCTGTTCCCACTCAGGGATACCTTTAGCCTCGGAATAAGTCTGGGGCTCATAAACACTATGAATGTTAGCCATAAGAGCAAAATTAACTGTAGGTTGTTGTTTGCTCTTATTTCTAGAAACTCTACCTTCGATGAGCTCACCATCCCTGAGATCACTAATAGGCAACCAAATCAATACTAAATGAAATCGGTATCGAGGTCCCATCACTTCCATGGGGGTAGGGACGGGAAGAACTGAGGTATTCCTTCCAATTCCACATAGCCCGTTTCATATCCTCCAAGTGCAAAGCTAGTTGATTCAGTGGACGTTGACCGCCAGCATCTGAACCAATTTGACGGAGACTAGCTCTGTTCCCAGGGGTGGGAGGCTCCTATTCCATGCGCAAAAGTAGTCGATCCGGTCGAGTCAAAGCAGTAGTTTATCCACCTGAAGCATCCGTTGAAAAGGCAGTCCCGCAGCATCAAGAGCTTCGGTAAAGGCAAAGCCAGATGCAGAACCCAGGGTTCACCAGAGGCAGCATCGGTGGTGGGTTCAGTTGTTTACCTTAGAGCAGTTACATGGTTGTAAATGTACCAGAAAAGGGGAAGTTGTAAAGGTAAAGTTTTTAGTCCACCAGGGCTGGGCCGGAGAGTAGAAGAGCCAATCTCTGGAGGAGCTGGAGGAGGTTCAGGAGCAGCAACAGGGGCAGGAAGGGGATCATGTTCGGGGGCCTCAACAGGATCAGCATCAGGTGCCCCAGGGCAAGCATTATCTGTATCATCCCTCCCATCAGGTGGTGCTAAAGGAAGAGGAACACTGTGAGGCGGTTCCTCAGAACACTGTTCAGAAGAAGACATAAAAGGTCCTTGAGTTTCATCAAAAACAACATCACGACTAAAGATAAGATGATCAGTGTCGATATGTATCAACCTATAGGCCTTATGGTTGTCACTGTACCCTGTCATCATGAGTCTCTGACTCTTGGAATCTAATTTGGAGCGTTTAGCATCAGGAATCCAAACATATGCAAGAGAGCCAAAAATCTTCATGTGGCTGATCTTGGGCTTACGACCAGACCACAACTCTTCTGGAGTTTTGTTCTTGACAGCCTGAGTAGGGGAACAATTAAGAAGGTAAACAGTAGTAAACACTGATTCTGCCCAATATTTATTAGGAACACTCCTATGTTGTAACATAGAACGAGCCATCTCAACAATCGTACGATTGCGACGCTCAACAACACTGTTTTGCTGAGGAGTGTAGGGTGTGGTGAACTGGCGTTTGATGCCATGTTAAACACAAAAATCGGAGAATGCAGTAGAACAAAATTCCCCTCCATTATCTGTTCTAAGAGAAATGATACGGCAGCCAGACTCGTTTTCAACCAAAGACTTAAAGTTCTGAAATGTACTAAATGCATTTGATTTTTGTTTAGTAAAGTACACCCACATCTTTCTACTAAAATCATCAACAATAAGCAAAAAAATATTTGCAACTAGTAACTGAAGATGTATTCATAGGACCACAAATATCAACATGAAGTAATTGAAGTACCTGAGATGCACGCCAAGAATCTCCATCTTTGAAGGGAGTCCGATGTTTGCCAGCTTGACAAGTGTCACATACTCCAAGATGCTGCGTCTGAATCGGAGGTAGGCCAGAAACAAGTTCCTCTCGGGATAGCTGAGAGAGATACTGGATGTTGAGATGTCCATATCGCTGATGCCACAAAGTACTGAGAGATAAATCACAAGCTGCCATAGCTATTTCAGGAGAATCACCAGTGTCAGTAAGCCGATATAGGCCATGATCCTTTAGACCAGTAGCAACAGTAAGACGATTCTCTCGATCAATAATGGAACATTTGTGGGCACTGAACACCACATCCAAATGAGGAGAATTTCTCATGATCTGACTCACAAAGAGCAGATTGAGAGCCATACCAGGAATGTAGCATACATTGAGAAAGATGAGCTGACACCCACCAGATTGTATCTGAACATTTCCTCTGCCAATAATTTGGAACTCCTCTCC